>NQII01011451.1:8887-21461 GCA_002778355.1 Clitarchus hookeri
TGCGAAACAAAAGAGCCGATCCAGCTTTTGTTTGCGGGAGTTAACGTACAGTAGAAAGAAGCGCTCCTGGTATGACCTTTTAATAGGTATCGGCCACCAGGAGGGGAGGTTTGGTGAGGAAAGTCCTGATTTTGCGCATGTGACGTCAGCGGAACGAGGAAGAGGTGAGAGTGCTAAACACCCCGCGATCCTAGGTGGAGCAGCGGGACTGGAGTATGAAGAAATGAACCCATGTGTGATAAAACACCCCGGTCGTCCTTAGTTGGGCCAAAGTGACGTCACCATAAACCAGCAAGACTGCACTACGAAAAGGTGACTTTACGCCTACTTATAAACTGAGAAGTGGTCATGCACTTGTTATACAACACGATCTTGCTCAGACGATATCAATCGTTGTGGGAGAGGGGAATGGAAGCGCTTCAGCTTCGACAAGCCCCGGGTGAGGAACTGCCTGCTACAATGCATCCCGACCCCACACGCTCCCCCTGGGGTAGACATATATGATGATACATGCCTGTCCCAGGGGTACGTGTAAAAAACGTCAACAATGATAACCACAAGGAATTGTATGTATCCCATCATCACATATCTGTCAATTGTCGTCCATCCACGAAAGAGCCAGTTTGTTGGTACATTGTGTATACACTTTGTGATTGTGCAACCTAATGCCATTGACCTGCACTCTCATTACTTGCTGGTTCAATAATATGCGTTTATAGACGTCTAAGATGACAACATTTTTCACAGCTCTCTTCTGTGTCCCTTTGGCCTGCTTCACAACCTTATCCGTGCATCTATATCCACATAGCTTTGCCCTCAGCCCGACAAACTCCATCATATCATACCTCCACACTCATCCTTGAATTTTCCAATCACCCTTGCATTGGCAGGCAAGTAGCAGAAATGAGTGGGAGGGTAGGCACTAGTAAAGAATTCGGCCATTAGGGTTGGGTCTGAAGCGAGGTCCATGCAAAAGTCAGGACTGCAGATTTACACCACAAATGAGTCGGTGTCCATATATATGAGGCCCACATTAATGCCATACCATGCCTGCATGACATTGTAGTGGAAGCGATAAATGAGAGTCTTCGACAGGTCAAGTATGGTGTCTCTCCGGGTCATAGTGCCACTGATTGACACATTCAGAATTCTCACATCCTACATATCATGCCAGGATAGCCCATTTGAAACACTGCTGGTCCTGGTTCTGTGGGAGTTAATAATTGCCTTCTTGGCTTCAATGTGTGCAGGTAGGGCGATATGGGATGCCGCCCTGAGTTGGTCAAGCTTATTGACTCGCAGCTCAAGTCTTTTCACGGAGGTGAGGGTCCAGCCACTTTCTTTCCCCACGTACTTGTCCTCCTGACATATCTTGGCAATGATGGCCATCACATTATCTTCAATATTACTAACATTGTACAGGGGTACGTTTTTTGTCTTGAAGGTGCGCTGGTCTGTCTCGTCTGTGTGTGTCTCAGGTTTGCCATATGCACTTTCGACAAAGATATTAAATTTAATCGCTCCCTGGTCCTCGATCTCCTGCTCCAGCTGACCAATTATATTNCGTACTTAACGTGACGTCACCAGAAAGAACGTGCTTGCATTCGGGCGAGGAGGTCGTAAGCATATTAAACATTCCGTCAGTCCTTATTTTGCATCGAGGACTTTCGGTCCTCTTTTGAAGGCAGTCACGGCCAAGTCAACCTCCAGGCAATGCTATCTGACATAGTTCTTGCACCTAGAGTGCTTGAATTCCTGACGGAGGCTGGGAAAAGAAATGAAGACTTCGACGTGTGGTGGCTGAGCCAAAGTCTAAACCAATCGATAGGTGTGGGCAGGGATGATACGGATCCGGAGAACTCAGATACTGACAATGTCTAGACATCTTTTCCCTACCGTTATTCTGGATAATACCCAACCAGACTGTCCCACACCAGAACCTAGTCCAACACCATATCAGAAGGCGCCTATTGTGCGGCAGGCACAGGTGCCAAAAGTCACCGGGTCGATCCTGCACTTGGTCGACCTGGACGACGAAACCACAGATATGTCAACACCAGATGTGACAAATCCAGAGGGGCCAAATGATGGATGGCCTTGTGCCTGGAATCCAGTCTTGTATGTAAGGGAGGGATTTGCTCATGTTGCTCGCAACATGAGCAAACTCCTAAGGGACCAGAGGCGAAGAGCAGAGCATGCTATCAGGAAACCAAGAGTAGTCGAGGCGAGAGACACGGAAGAGGTAAATCAGGAAATAGCAGACAGAGAAGTCTCTCTCCTCCAAGCTAAGGTAAGGAGAAACGAAATGGTTTCCCAAACTGATAGGATTTTTACCATCGACTGGCCATCGGATAGGAACACTATCGATGCCTCAGTACAAGCCTGGCCCTTGGGAGCCCACCCGAAAGAACCGTGGGAACTCTACGACGAGGTCGTACGAGGAGCCCAACTCTCGAGACTGGAAGAACCACCGATCCTGATGGCAGCAGTAGCCCTACTGGTTAGGTCTATGGACGGGGGAGAGAAGATCCTCTTCCCCCACATGGAGTGCGTCGACAGGCTCACCGTCGCCCAGGTGGGTCTGCCTACGAACACGGAGGCGCTTCTGAGCTTGCTCAAGGAGTGCTTCTGGAGAAGGGGGGAAGAATTTGACCCGTCCAAGATCTATAAGGATGCCGCTCGCACATACGGGAGGCTGTACTTTGACTGCGGTAAACCCTTCACGGGGTATACAGTGGTCAGGTACTAGTCCTTCTCCTCGGGCGGTACCTTGCCAAAACACCGGATGCGACAACCCACCGATCTTGACCACTTCCTGGATACAATATGTCTTGTTCCAGGAAACACCCAGATACAACGACCCCAGCGACGGACCCGGAATGCGATTTAGGAAGTCGGAAGGAACTACGCAAGTTTTTCCAGGAATGGACGAGGCCGAAGGCCTGAGAATGATAGTGGAATGAGTGTATTTAATGTGTGAATGGAATCGAACGTCTGCAGTGTGGTGTAGATTAACGCCCTTTGCGACCAGGGGCGAGGAGGCGGGAAACAATCCTGGCTACCAGCTGTTTCCCAAATCTTAGTCCGACACAGCCTGGTTGCACTGGGCCGAGAATGTGCTAAGGGAATGCCGTCATACTTAATTTTTCGTGTGTAGGAGAAGCGCGAGCGCGGTAGTGTTTAAATGTATTGTGTTGTAAGTATTTAGCTTTTGTGTTTTTAAATTCTTTTCGGACCAGTATGACGGACTCAAAATTCAAAGTTCCCGGTGGCGCCCTGCGAAACAAAAGAGCCGATCCAGCTTTTGTTTGCGGGAGTTAACGTACAGTAGAAAGAAGCGCTCCTGGTATGACCTTTTAATAGGTATCGGCCACCAGGAGGGGAGGTTTGGTGAGGAAAGTCCTGATTTTGCGCATGTGACGTCAGCGGAACGAGGAAGAGGTGAGAGTGCTAAACACCCCGCGATCCTAGGTGGAGCAGCGGGACTGGAGTATGAAGAAATGAACCCATGTGTGATAAAACACCCCGGTCGTCCTTAGTTGGGCCAAAGTGACGTCACCATAAACCAGCAAGACTGCACTACGAAAAGGTGACTTTACGCCTACTTATAAACTGAGAAGTGGTCATGCACTTGTTATACAACACGATCTTGCTCAGACGATATCAATCGTTGTGGGAGAGGGGAATGGAAGCGCTTCAGCTTCGACAAGCCCCGGGTGAGGAACTGCCTGCTACAATGCATCCCGACCCCACACGCTCCCCCTGGGGTAGACATATATGATGATACATGCCTGTCCCAGGGGTACGTGTAAAAAACGTCAACAATGATAACCACAAGGAATTGTATGTATCCCATCATCACATATCTGTCAATTGTCGTCCATCCACGAAAGAGCCAGTTTGTTGGTACATTGTGTATACACTTTGTGATTGTGCAACCTAATGCCATTGACCTGCACTCTCATTACTTGCTGGTTCAATAATATGCGTTTATAGACGTCTAAGATGACAACATTTTTCACAGCTCTCTTCTGTGTCCCTTTGGCCTGCTTCACAACCTTATCCGTGCATCTATATCCACATAGCTTTGCCCTCAGCCCGACAAACTCCATCATATCATACCTCCACACTCATCCTTGAATTTTCCAATCACCCTTGCATTGGCAGGCAAGTAGCAGAAATGAGTGGGAGGGTAGGCACTAGTGTAGAATTCGGCCATTAGGGTTGGGTCTGAAGCGAGGTCCATGCAAAAGTCAGGACTGCAGATTTACACCACAAATGAGTCGGTGTCCATATATATGAGGCCCACATTAATGCCATACCATGCCTGCATGACATTGTAGTGGAAGCGATAAATGAGAGTCTTCGACAGGTCAAGTATGGTGTCTCTCCGGGTCATAGTGCCACTGATTGACACATTCAGAATTCTCACATCCTACATATCATGCCAGGATAGCCCATTTGAAACACTGCTGGTCCTGGTTCTGTGGGAGTTAATAATTGCCTTCTTGGCTTCAATGTGTGCAGGTAGGGCGATATGGGATGCCGCCCTGAGTTGGTCAAGCTTATTGACTCGCAGCTCAAGTAGTTTCACGGAGGTGAGAATCCAGCCACTTTCTTTCCCCACATACTTGTCCTCCTGACATACCTTGGCAATGATGGCCATCACATTATCTTCAATATTGCTAACATTGTAAAGGGGTACGTTTTTTGTCTTGAAGGTGCGCTGGTCTGTCTCGTCTGTGTGTGTCTCATGTTTGCCATATGCACTTTCGACAAAGATATTAAATTTAATCTCTCCCTGGTCCTCGATCTCCTGCTCCAGCTAACCAATTATATTCTTCACTCGCTCGAGGTGGCCGCAAATATCCATGTCATGGCTCGAGGTATTCTCGGCGATGTATGTTTTAATTGTGTCCCGAAACATGCTCTCTGCCTCCACAAACCCATATGTATTACATTCGCCAGCACCAGTGACGACGGACCTATGGCGAGATCGGCTCTCCGCAGCAATAATGTGAGCCGTAACAAATGTTATGGGCTGTGGCGCATTGGACGGCCCTGGGTGCTCCTGGCGGCCACCATTTAAACTGCACTCCCCGATGCCAGCGCGCCCCTGCAGGAGACGAGTGAACCAACACACAAAATGGCAACATCGATACCAGCATTCCTAACTGCGCACCGTAGAACTTCACACACACTGGTAACGGGTGTAGGAATCAAATATGGCTGTCGACTAGTGGTGGGCGCGGGAATTAGCTCACTCTGGTGGCGGGAAGGGAATAAAATATGGTCACATACAGCAGACAACTGGTGGTGGGCATGGTAATTAAAGATGGTCGTCTAAAGTAGACGACAGTGATAGAGGACTCGAAAAGAGAGAGGAAATAAAGGAGACCAGAAGGAATATGAGAAAACCCCCAAAGGATAGAACGAACGATATAATGGCCATAGGAGAGAGAACGACAGGAAGAAATGCCAGAGCACGAGAAAAAGGAATCGCAATGCATGAGCATGAAGAAGCTGGAAAGAATGATATAGTGGGATGGAAAAAAATGAAATCCAAGATGGCTGCTGCTGAGGAGGAATGACAGAGCAGGAGGTTTCGGCGTGACATCATCCAATATGGTCACCAGCTCGTCCCCTCGTCCCCTGCCATCAACCAGGTGTCATTTTTAGCTACTAACGTTATTATTAAAATAATAAACTATCCGGTTAGTTACACGTAGTACTATGGTGAAAAGGGAATTTGGGTTCAAACTCCGAGTAAGGTGTTGAAATGTGCCTTTTCACGCGCGGGTGTACTGCCTATGCTGACCTGTAATTGGCCTAGTGTTGCTGGCAGGCAGATTGTACAATAAACTAAAGTAAAATCGGGGGGAAAAAAATGTTGCTTTAACTTGATGGGATGACATTGTAAGGCGCCTGCGTGCAGGGGTGGGTGCTGCCCCCACAAGGGTTGACCCATAACCATTTCAGGTTTGTATACCATTACGCGGGACGCCAACAGAGCATCGCAAATTACTGTCATTACACCGTAATGCAACGTTTCGTGCGGATCGATTAATGCCCTCGGGCAGCGCTAGTTATCGTGCTCCGACGGCTCGTTATCGAATGCACGGCTGAATGTACAACGTCTCCACGTCTCGTTTTACCCGCTCGTTCCTACAGTGACGAAGCCGAACGGCACAGCGGGCGCAACTCTTATCCGGGAAGTCGTTTCACAAAACAGACGCATGGCAAAAAAAAGTGTCGCTTATTACATACATGTGTTTGGCACAACGGGCGTATCGCAGAACAGACGTTGGCATACCAGGTCATTTGCTCAACAGTAATTAAAAATGACTTTTCTTTTAAACCATGGGTATCCATGGTATCGTGACCACGGCGGGGCCGGGGCCGCGGTGGTGTAGTGGTTAGACTACTCGCCTCCCACCAAGGCGAACCGGGTTCGATTCCTGGCGGAGGTTCCCCGCCCCTCCGCCAGATTTTCGCACATGAGAATCGTGCCGAATGATGTCTCCCGTTTCCCCCATCCTTGCATTCCGGCGCTGCTCCATACTCACCTTGCTTTACCCTCATCGGCTCTCAAGACCTCGATGTTAAGAGCTGCCCAAATCACTTCACTCACTCACGGCGAGGCCGGACTGGGGGTATGCCGCTCAACCTGGAGATTTTGCCTGTTGGTAGGCCTGAAGCAAGGACGCCACACACGCAGTGCTCCAGCGTTACAGAGCGAAAGCCACTGAATTGGTGTACAGTATTATCAGGGGACTTCTGGCCCCCATCATTTTATAACCTAATAAATCCCAGTACTAATTTAATATTTCTATGCAGTAACTCGTTATCTTTGAGGAAACTTCCATTTTTACCATACGCAATATCGAAGCTATATTGTTTATACAACAAGAGAACAGTAGGAAGGACCAGTTTAGACGTCAGTCACTACTAAGTGTGTAGCAGGTGCCTCAGCCGGCTCGTAAGTTGTCGCGATATGTTCAGTTTAGCGCCACTCCACTGTGGTGACTAGTTCCTGCTGTGTACACAGACAGTGTACAGTTATGAACAAGTACCACCTTATCTTCCAACACTTCACTGTTGACCACCGCAGTAGAGGATCTTGTGTTAGATTCCATCAGCCTCATACTAAGATTTTTTGCCAAAACACAGCAATACAGAACTCTGTGCTATTCATTTTGGGTCGCCAGGACACAAAGCATTGCTTACTGCTTTTTCTGAATCTTGTGTTTGATTTTAATTAATTTTATTACCACTAAAACGACCTGCAAAATTAATAAATCTTTTTTTTTTTTCAGCAGTTTTCCGTTGTAAATAATACAAGAGTGAATTGTTAATGATTTAAAATATTTTGCTAACCATTTGACTTCTGTAGTTTGAAGCATTTTGACACACCTGCTGAGATACAACATGCACGCCAAAAAATGAATAAGTTCATGATGTCAGGCTCCAACAATTCTGAGAATCGAAAAAAAAATGACAGAATAACACTAGATGAAATATGTAGACGACGTATACTGGAGAAGGAGGAAGAGAGGAGTGTCTACATTTTTGAGTTTGCTCCGTTTAATATAATCTTAGTTTGTGGGAAACATCCTCTCAGGTAATGTTTGGAAAAAATCAATCTCCTTACTACAATCGCCAGTTGAGCGCCTTGCGGGTAGATGCGATGGGGCACGAGGTAAACCTATCAGTGTCACCCTTATCGCTCCCAGACTTTTGTACTACAAACGAGGAAAACAGCTCCAGATAGGCGGCGCTCTTAAGGGGCTGTGTTGCAAACATTTCCACACGTTCCCCTGGGAAGTCGAAGTACGTACGGCCAGNCAGCAGTTTTTCGTTGTAAATAATACAAGAGTGAATTGTTAATGATTTAAAATATTTTTCTAACCATTTGACTTCTGTAGTTTGAAGCATTTTGACACACCTGCTGAGATACAACATGCACGCCAAAAAATGAATAAGTTCATGATGTCAGGCTCCAACAATTCTGAGAATCGAAAAAAAAAATGACAGAATAACACTAGATGAAATATGTAGACGACGTATACTGGAGAAGGAGGAAGAGAGGAGTGTCTACATTTTTGAGTTTGCTCCGTTTAATCTAATCTTAGTTTGTGGGAAACATCCTCTCAGGTAATGTTTGGAAAAAATCAATCTCCTTACTACAATCGCCAGTTGAGCGCCTTGCGGGTAGATGCGATGGGGCACGAGGTAAACCTATCAGTGTCACCCTTATCGCTCCCAGACTTTTGTACTACAAACGAGGAAAACAGCTCCAGATAGGCGGCGCTCTTAAGGGGCTGTGTTGCAAACATTTCCACACGTTCCCCTGGGAAGTCGAAGTACGTACGGCCAGCAGAGGGGGAGTCAGTTGTCAGTAAGTCAAATGTCCACTGCATTTCGAAACAAGTAAAGTGGAGGAAACACATTCCTACGTTACTTCACGTTAGGAACGAAGACGATTCAGACAGGCGTGTCGAATTTAGTGAGTGGGTTGTGAACATTTGCGACTACGACGACAACGAACATTTGACCGGCGTGATTGTTTGATCCGAAAAAACGGCCTTAAATTGCAATGGAACTGTGAACTGCCACAACTGTGCGTATTGGGCCGGTACATCGTTGTAGAGCGAGCCAGTAATCTTCCTGGTTTACAAGCGCGCTGCGGTAGGTCTGCCAGAGGACTTGTGGGGGCTGTCTTCTTTGACGGAACGGCGAGTGGTGAACGTTGCTGTGACACGTTGCAGAACAAATGTTTGCCAGCTGTTAACCAACTGTACCTAGATGACGACTGCGTTTTCCAGCAGGACGGAGCACCGACACATTACTACCGAGACACACGGTCGCTCCTGGGTCAAACATTTGTTTGGAGGTGGGGAGACTGACAAGGAAGTGTTGACTATCCACCAAGATCTCCAGATTTAACGCCGTCAGGGTGTTGGATGTTGTCTGTGGGGGCCTGTGGAAGAACACTGTGCACGCCACAAAGTGGCGGACACTGGATACCATAGGAGACGCTGTCGGATCCACTGCCGTGGAAACCGTAGCTACTGTTTGTTGTTCTGTTCCACAACGTAGTCGACGATGTCTTGCTGCTGACGGCGGACATGTATAGCATTTGTTACTGTCATTCACATCCGCACACACACAACGTTTTATTTATAACGTCGAATGCAAGTAGTCCCATCAGATTGTCTGTAATAGTTTCTCTGCTATTCCCGTTCAAAGAGTGTAAACATTTATTTGAAACACAAACAATGCCTATTATTTAAAACGAAACTAACACACTGCGCCGCAAAATCACTTTCCCGGACACTATAGAGATTTACAAGTGAATAAGTAAAGGCGCAGAAAGCACATTTTTGGAAACAATTCCTCCAGAAAGGGTGAGCAAATGCCAAGCACATAACGTGTTCTTTAAGACACACGCCCACCTGGGCTGCAGCTGTTTGTAACACACGATTCAAAACATACTGTTCCACGTGTGGACCATCTGTTCGTCAACGAAGAGAAATAACACTTCAGATTAGGTCGGGGTACAACTTTCAACAGAGCGCGCTTATTGCAAATACTAGTTTGAAGCTCCCCAGTATTGCCATAAACGACATTTCCAGGCTGTTATAGCTAATAAGTCCTGCGAAACTAGTATATGGCCCTGCATTGAACTTTGCTACAGACTTTCTAACAATACAATGAAAGGGTAATCGCTTCAAGTCCAACACACTCAATTCCTATAAGTGGAAAACCACTGATTCGCAGCGAAATTCAAATTCTCGAATCAGTGGAAATGGCTACACTTAGAATCAGTGGAAATGGCTACACTTAGAATCAGTGGAAAACCACTGATTGTTTCGGTAAAAAGATTTCACCGATTGAATTAGTGACGTGAATCAATTCCACTGTTTGAATAAGAGACGGACAACTGCAGCAGCGATTTAAATATCGTTTTTATTGCATTGNACGTGAATCAATTCCACTGTTTGAATAAGAGACGGACAACTGCAGCAGCGATTTAAATATCGTTTTTATTGCATTGAGCCAGATAATTACGAGAAATAAACATATTTTCGATGGTTTACTATTAATATTGCGCAATTTATAGTAATTTAAAAAAGTAAAACATTTCCCACTGGTGGCCGGGGTTGAAGTCACACTCTCTTTCCAATCCACTTCTAGACCGTTACCTTACTATCTGAACTACCGAGTCAAGTTGATGAGACAGAGGAAAAAATATGTCTTATATTTCCTCATAGAAAGTGTGTAGTTTCAAATTATATGCCCTTACTTTTCGTTTTTGGTTTGAATGGTACCGTTAGGACTGTTAAAACAAATAGTACATATGAGTGCACTCTATTCACCACATTATATGCAGTTCAAACCTTCAAGCAGAACCCTGTGATGATTACACGACATCAACGAAATGAAAGACGTAAAAACGGAATGAAAGACTGAATGTTCATGTTACCTCATAAAACGGTGTTTTGAAATACGAAACACATTTTAGAAAGTATTTTGTATTGGTTTCATTAGTTTATGCGTTATTTCATTTGATAGACGTTGTTTGTCGGGCATTTTTACACGTTATTTAACTGATCTATCAGTCAAAAAAAAAATCACTGAAAAACAGTGAAAAATTGACTACTGAATCAAAAAGGGAGGAAAACTGGCTTTCTTTTTCACTGATTCGTCAGTTAAATTCACTGAAGTGACTGTTGAATCAGTCAGATATAGTTAACTGATTGAAACAGTGAAGTTCTCACTGACTCGATACAGAGTGCAT
Organism: Clitarchus hookeri; assembly: GCA_002778355.1. NCBI lineage: Eukaryota > Metazoa > Arthropoda > Insecta > Phasmatodea > Phasmatidae > Clitarchus > Clitarchus hookeri. The sequence goes on from NQII01011451.1 coordinate 19,689, forward strand.
AGATACACCGTACAGGCAGCGGAGAGAACACTGCACGCCACTGCACGTAGCGGCGATGGCGCACTCGTTGCGCGTGGCATTATCGACCTTATTCTTCCCGCACTACTTGGCCTCAAACGTCGAGTGGAGTGGAGAGATTTGAGCTGCTCTTAACATCGGGATCTCGAGAGCCGGCGAGGGTGAAATGAGGTATGGAGCGGTGCCGGAATGCAAGGGCGGGGAAACCGAAGACCCCCGAGAAAACCCGCCAACCAGCGACATCGCCCGGCACTGTTCCCACGTGCGGAAATGCGCGGAGTGACACCGCAGGGAATCGAACCAGTGTCCGCCTTGGCGGGAGGCGAGGAGTCTGGCTACCACATCACCGCGGCCCCGTGCATACGTGGAAAACAGTTCCAGGAAGACGAGGCCCTAAACAGTTAGTACTTTGAATTAGTTTGTTTGTTCCATTCGTTTATTGCAATTTTAAGCGTGTCCCAGTAAATAAACATTTTGGGGGGATAGAACTTTTTGCTAGAGAAGGTAAAGACCTATAATATATGCCCATGTGGCTTTTTTGCATTTACTACATTAAGTGTATTCAAAAAGACCAAAATAGTACAAATTACTTTTTTTTTTTTTTTGGAGCCCGAATGCGCAATTTCCTTAATATACGTGAGAAAAGTAAAACGATACGGGCGCAACCAAACCTGTGGGCTTTCATCACGTGAAATAAAGCCCCACTGTTACATTGTACCTCATTTGCGCAGTAGAGCTCAACGGCGGGAAGACTAAACGGCTTGTGCATAGGAGCGATGGGGCGCCAAGTTCATGTGTTAGTGTCGCCCCTATAGCTCCCGTGTTTCTGTACCTTGGTACGTGCAAATTAGCTACCGGGACTATGTATGTGTGTTATTGCATGCACGTGTAAAAATAAGCACATTTGTCAACTGTCGTTTTTTAAAAATAATTTTACAGATTATCTTTATTAATGCATAAATAAAGAGAATGTTAATTCTACATAACGTGCATACAAGTAGATGTTAATGAAGGCTTTCAAAAGTGCTCAGTTTACCGTGAGCAGCCTATACTCTGCGTGGTTAACACGAGAGACAACGCCGACTGAAAGTCAGTCACAGTGGGCGGTGCACTGACACGTGCCGTCCCACGCATGCTACATCCGGTGCGACTTGAAACTGACTACTGGAAACCGAGTTACACTGAGAAGCAAGCTAATTTCTGAACTGACTTCGAATTTGCAGATTATAAAGTGTAGTCAAAATTGAGATAACAATATTGTCCTAAATAAATTGTGGTTATAACGACATCACAATACTGCCACAGTTAATTAGACAGAAAATTAAAGTTGTAAAATTGTGAAAATAGGTACCCAAAATCTTTAAAATGAATATTTTTCTTTCGATATATACTTGTATACATATATATGTATATTCACAAAGCACACACGCTGGGCTATGTTAAGTCAACATCCTGTGCGCTTGCTTGCGACATTAGTTGTTCCGTGCTAACCGCGGTCTCCCTATTTGACTGGTTATTCAAACACTACGTAAGTTGTGATACGTGCTGGGGCAGTACAAATCCAGTCAAACAATAAGTGTCGNTGCTAACCGCGGTCTCCCTATTTGACTGGTTATTCAAACACTACGTAAGTTGTGATACGTGCTGGGGCAGTACAAATCCAGTCAAACAATAAGTGTCGCCCGTCCACGTATGCTAAACAAGGGTGCTCAGTTTCCACACTTATATAAGCTTCGTTGTGCCAAAGGGCTTCAC
>NQII01011452.1:1525-11842 GCA_002778355.1 Clitarchus hookeri
TGACTGACTGACTGACTGACTGCCGGAACAAAGAAGGAGAGTTTTTTCTCACCTCCGAACGGGCGGCTCTCCAGAGACCCTCTCTCAGCGTCGCCGACGTCGGTTAATTACCACCTCAGCACTGAATTATTAATCAGCTGCCAGAGGAGTAATGGAGTCCCAGAGGAACATGTGCCTGCCGACACGAGAAGCTGCTTCCGGCTATAACTGTCTAAAGACGGAAGCTACCACCAAGACATACTTTACGGATGTTTGAAAAAATATCGATGTATCGAAATTACGAAACATCAACAATATATCGATATACATCGCCGATTTATTTCAATGATATTTTATCAAACTCTGTATCTCTTACCAGGTATCGGAAAAAAAAATTTATGCGCTTTCAATAAACTCTGTTTTAAATATAAAAATTGAATGAAAAAATTGATTTGGCAACATGGACAAAAAATTGGCGCCACAATTATTTGCAATGCGTCGTTTCCTCAATGTGAAATATTCCAAGCAATTTTACGTTTGTGAAGTCCTTTAATACATAAAATATCGGATTCCGTTGTATCTAAATCAATATTTTTCTTTCGATATATCGTTATGTAAAACGATACGTTAAAAAATAACCAATATAAATAATATCGATATTTTTTTCCGATCTAAACATATCGAACATGCTTGTGCCAAGCAGTCGGTGATCTGCACCAACGGGCTGCACGTAAAATTAATGTGTTTTATAAATATTGTGACGGAATGTTCGTTACATTTGTTTTTCTTCGTTTTTATTTTCCGTCTGGGGCCATCAGTTCTGCCATATGAAGTAGTAGATAGAAAACGTATGTCCGAGCACAAGTGCTGGGGGCTGAGATCGACCGTCATCTTGTTTACAGTGAAACTGAAGACGGGACACTCCCCGCCCCGTCTTCAGTCGCCAAGGTCTTGTCATTTTTTCTAATATTTTTAAATTCTCTAATAAAAACTGCGGTTATTTATTTGTTTTATGATTTAAAAATTCCTAAAAGATTTGAAAAATTCTAAAAAAATAAATAATTAATAAAAAAACAATTATTTACAGATGTACATATAGGAGGACTGGGGTTCGATGACAAGAGGATCGACTAAGCTCCTGACCCTCGCCAGGTTGGCCAGTGTCCACCTCATCAGGCATGTAAGATGTCGATAACCTTGACCCATGACCTTGAACGACCTTGAACACAGAAAATCCAAAAAATTCCAACAAACCCATAAAACCCTTGAAACTTGGCCCAAGACCCAGGACTCTAGACCCAGGACCCTTAACCCAATACCCTTGACCATTAACCTTAAACCCAAAAAAAATCGTAAAATTCTAAAAAAATTCCTTAAAATTCTAACAATTCCTAAAAATTCTAAAATTCCAAAAATTTACAAAAATAAAACAATGTAATATTCCAATAATTTATAAAAAATTATTATTAAAAAATGTACATAAAAACTTACATTTCTGGAGGTTTCCTCAGCACTATGTCCAACAGACGACTGACCCTCACCAGTGTTTCTCATTGGTTAATTACTTGACAGGCCTCCACCTTCCTCACCTTTGCTCATTCCGTGTTAAGCAGCCATATTGTTTTCTCAGTTTTTCATTTGTTTCAATTTTCAACATCTATGTAACGCTAGTGTATTAATTATTGATTTAGTCGCCAGAGGTGCTGTCGATTTAGCCACCATGTTGATTGTCGAACTTGGCCTTACCCCAATGACATTGAACTCAAAACATCGTGAAAAATCGCAGTTCATACAATTGCTAATTCCTAGCTGGTCAAATCAAGGGATCATACCGACTAAAAATACTAATTAACGACCGACTCCACCCAAGACCGACTCCACCCAAGACCCACACCCAAGACCCACTCCACCCAATACCCACTTCACCCAATACCCACTTCACCCAAGACCCACTTCACCCAAGACCCACTCCACCCAAGACCCACTCCACCCAAGATTCATCCACCCAAGACTAACTCCAGACGATACCAGTTCCCGCAAAACTGGCTAAACCAACCTACAAGATCAACCTACCATACCACCCACCTATACAATCAAATGATGGAAAATCTCTAAAAAGCTAACCTCTTCGCAGAAAATCTACGCAAAAAATTTCTACCAAAGCCGTCCATACCAAAGGATCATATTAACTAACCAAGCCAGCTTACCAGACCAACTGACCAGGCCATCCAACTAGCTGCGAAATATTCCTCAAAAATATTCCCCTCATTTCATTAGTTCGCCATATAGAACTCAGTCGATTTTAAACTACCCGAGTAAGGTATAATACTTCAAATAAAACTACAGACCTCCTACTGCATGCACTCACATAAATTTGATCTAAAACAGACACTCGATCATTGTATACACCTCTGAATTAATAAGTCTTTCAGAGAAGCAGAAGGGACTGTATAAGAAATTAAACACACATTACTATAGACATAAATTTTATTTATTTACTTTCTATATACATTCCATCTTTCTAATTATTTTGAATCCTATAAGCGGGCTTAAAGTATACTTGCCCACCACCTTGTTCGTCATTGGAAGTGATGTGTATGATATGAATTTGGTGGCTATAACTCGTGTGGGTGGGAAATGGAAGCCAACTAAGCTTATACGAAAGCTTAAGGTGTACTTTACCCTGCAACCCTGTTGGTCGTAGGAAGTTATGTCTATGACATAAATTTAGTGGCTGTATCTTAAACAGTTCGGAAATGATGACCAACTATGCTTATAAATGCGTGGGGTCAGCATTATCTGTGGTAAGGCAACCATTGTGTTAAAAGGCTCTCACTGGTTACCTAATTAATTTAACAAATGAAAAAATAGCTCCCATGCCTACTAAATTCAATATGGCGTCGAAAAAGTGCGAATAATCAAAGTTCATAATGTTACTTTAGCATTCGTAATGAAAACACAAGTCCGAAAACATATGACATTTGGTATATTTACTAATGCATTTATAGGCTTATAAAATCCAATATGGCACTGGTCGTAGTCATGTAATCATATTTTCTAACGACATGTTCTTATCTGTATAAAAAAATACGAATCTGTAGACACTTCACTCGATACTCATGTTTGTAAAAGTTAAATAAAAATGTATGAAATAAAACACATAAGTTTTATTTTACAAAATTATGCTTTGCGTATTTTGGTGTTGTGATCCCATAGTCGAATACTTCTTCAAAATATGAGTTCGTAGACATATCGCTGAATACACTTATGTCTATAAATTTTCGAATTTAAATTAAAATGTTAATTAAATACAAAACATTTATTTATAAAATTATACTTTACCTAATCGATGGCTGCGACATCATAATCTAATTATCCTTGAAAATAAGAGTTTTTGGACATGTCGCTTAATACATTTATATCTGTACACTTTACAAGTTAAATAAAAATTGATTATAAATTATTAATGAGTGTTAAATATATTTTTCTTTTTTTATGAGTACATATGCCTAATCGTTTTGCTTTATGCAATGGGGTATGTGGTTTTTTTAAATATATGTAAAGTAAAAATTTTAAAAAAATTTAAATACCAACTTTTTTTAACTTTTGTAATTTTCCCCCCTATATAGACATAACAACATATACTACATTTAAACCCTTGCTCCAACACATGTCTTGCTTGATAGCAGCCCTGCCCCCGTAGCTCAGGGGCAGAGTGGTCGACTTGTAATTGAAGTGTCGGGAGTTCGCGCCCCGGTTCCTCCGCGCCAGATTTTCAGTTCGCATGTCGCGCCCATGTGTAGTGTGAATTTGTCATCAAGTAGGTCTACTACTTGAGCTCGCCGCATGGCAAAATACACTCACGCTGTCATACATCACGCACTCTATGTCCAACGGCACATGTATCGGTCAATAAAGTCAAATGTAACAAAAAAGACAAGATAGCTCAGTTGGCTAGGGCATCAATCATGCTGGCAACCACGTGGCCCGGCAATTCGATCCCGCGCTTGCCCGAAAGATTTTTTGAGCTCTGCAAAAAAATTTAATAAATCGCTTGACGACTTAAAAAACAGTAAACAAGATGGCGGACGACAGTGGCACACACCGGTGCCTCCTAGTAGGCGGCGAGGGAACTACGTAGATGGTGGACGAAGAAGGTGACAAGAGAGAGAAGAGGCTGGAGGGAGAACAGGTGGTACACAGGAAAAAAGGAATGAGACGACAAGATGGAATGACGGAGCATGAAGAAACTAGATGAAATGACAGAGTGGCAAGATGGAATGATAGAGAATGTAAAAGCAAGATGGAATGACAGAGCATGAAGTGGAAAATTCTAGAAACAAAATAGTGGATGGAAACAAGATGGCGACTGTAAAAAAAGATGGTGACTGGAAACAAGATGGCAAGATGAAAACAATATAATGGCCGGAAACAAGATGGCAGATCCAAGATGGTGGGCGATCCTCAGTCCTTGTGCTTGGACATGCATTTTTTTTATCTATTTGATGTGTTTTGCGCTTCACATTGCAGCACGTGTGACAGGAGATTAACGAGAGGCAAACAGGAATCCTGCTCTCCAGTCAGCTGTTCAATTGAAAGATAATCACACAAGGTGCATTGCCTGGTTCAGCCTATACCTGAACGGCAGCGGTGCTATGCGGGTGTCTGCATTGAGGTCTCGAGGGGATAATAAGTTCGTATTTGTTTTAATGTGCTGCGCCAAACGAATCAACTTTGAAGCATATTTCTGATTGACTGGAAGCGTTGTCACTGTCTACCAGATTTGACTCGACTACCCTCGTTCCCTGTTCCATGCAGCTCTAGACGCGAGATTCGCGGGGATGTGACGAAGGGAGTGTACTCTCCAATGGAGATCTCGGTACTCAGTCCTGAGACGCACTGAAGTCCCGTCCCTATCTCGGATGCATACTTAAGGTTCCCGCCTGCCTGCATCGTTTCGCAGAGAAGAGCGGGAGCTACACGGGTTACACTGGCGCGCGCTACAAGAGTTCCATCGCCTCTACGCGCATGGCTCTGAACTGGCGTGCAGTGTTCTCGTAGTGCTGCGTCTACCTATGGGACTTTCAATGGCAACCCAATCATTTTATTGATGAGAAGTCTGTAGCTAGGTTGAATACAGGCTCCTATCGTAGTTATACTCGTGTCCTGCTAATATGTTTTAAGATACGACAGTGTGTAAAAGCCGTTTTTAACTACATTGGAGAGATCCAAAATAATACTTACAGCATGCGTGGTAACCTGAAGTACCACTCCGCCCTCGTCTGGGGTATTATGTATTTTCGTAGGTAAACATGCTGGGGGCACGTTTAATAATTTCGTCAAGAAACCAGGATTTCAAGGCACTCTGCAGCGCAGTTCAAGCTTCAGGCAGGCGGAACCCCTCAGGAATCCCCAGTAACAAATTTTAAGTACTTCAAGGTCACGTCTAGCCATAAAGAAGCATTGCGACGGGCCTTCCCAAGGTTGTGTTATGCATTCCCGGGTAGCTGCATTTCTTCAAAAATAGATATGTAACAGGAGGACATTATTACACGCGGTGAAATTCAGTGGATTAAACTACAGATGACACTTTGTAATTTTTTTCCCTTTCATTTGAATAAACTGCGCAGAAAAGCCATACAATGCTGTTTTTAACAATGTTCACTTTTTTTTTATATTTTAATATATTTAATAAAGTTAAAGTAAAACGTAGCGACTGTAGATATTAGTTGTTTTGCCCTTCCTAGAAAAAAAAAGTCGTATTCCGAGGCTCAATTTTTGTAAAATACGATAGTATGAGAGAATGGTGGACCAGTGGGCACTGCCTGCATCTCATGGTGTACGAGTATGGTGAGCAGTGTACCCTCGGCTCTGTACTGGTGGGCTGCTGTGTTGGAAATGGTGTGTAATGATTTTTAGGAACCTCTCATCTAGATCCTGCGTGGCTGTTTCCTTCTTTTATATGAGTGTAAAAAAAAATCCGTAATCAGAAACGAGACTGAATTATAAAATGTATTTTTTCTATATGAATAAATATTGAAGTAATTATTTTGGCACTTCAAAGTATATGAAAAATTATTGTTGGTGTTGTTTATAAATGTAACTTAAATGAGTCATAGTGGCACACTGAGGAAGCATATAAAGATTTTAACCACAGTTAAATGTAACAATTTTAACGTGTGGCATACTGAGAAATCATTTAGATTTGGACCACAGTTATATCTAAGAACATAACATCTTGCGTTGGTCAACTATAGATGCTTTTCCTCTCCTCAAACCTGGAAACGAAATGAGGTCAAATGAATGGTTTTTTTTTGTATCTATTGAGATTGTTTCCCATCCTTTCTTGTAAAATATTCCTTGGGAGGGATTTGCGGAAGCTAAGTAGGGAGGTTGAGATGGATACAGAGGGATGACACGTCCGCTACGATACGTCACGAGTAGACTAATCTGTACACATTACAAGGACTAAGTACAATGTTACGTAACTTGCGACGTAATTGCCTCAGCGTAATTACTTACTAGAACAAAAATTAATTAAATGTCGCGCCGCACAGAGAATAAAATAACTACTTGCCGAAGTTTATCGATAAGCTGTGTACAAGAAAGACAGATGCTCAATGATATTCTGTAAAAACTTGAATCTTCAGATGGCTGTACCTACATACTACATGTAGTCAATTCACGTTTACTTCCAACTTCCTGAAGTCCTGCAGTAGTTCCACTTTCAGGATATCCCTCCACCTCATATGCAAACAAAGCTTATTCACGTCTACAAAATGCTCAGTGCAATAATATTTTACATAAAAACTATTCCTTAATAGGCATTACCCACACACCTATTTTCTCACTGTTTTTATTCGTATACATTATGAATGGAATATTATGATTTATGTATAAAATATAAATAACAGATAACTTTAACCAAAGTAAGGTACTTTTATGTTAACACAAGTACAAAACGCTTGTGATATATGTCTTGTTTAGGACACAACCAAATATGTTATACGTGAAGTGATTTTTCAGAGGTTTGATTTTAAAAAAATGCGAAGAAACCGCGAATAGACGAAGTACAACTGGGAAAATTCAATTTTTAAAAATAGATTTACCTGGAACTATGACGTTTTAAAAGTTCGCCGAAACGCGTAGTGACGTCAGGAGTTATATATGAGCACGCCCGTCACTTTCGTTTACATTCGCCGTGAAGTACGAATGTTTAGGAACAGTTATTTTAATACAGTTGGCAGGTATAGTCTATTCGCGGTATCTTGACACTTTCTGAATCAAACCTTTCAAAAATCACCCCATGTACGACTTATTTAGTTGTTTTCTAAATATTGCATGTATCATAAATGTTTTATACTACTGTAAATATAAACATATTTGTTAAATTTAAACAATACACACATTTTTATACATATATATGACATTTCCTCTATAATTGATATAAATAAAAACAAAGAGAAAATGTGTGTGTTGGTAATGAGGTTCGCATCCCTTTTACGCATTTTCTTACAACTGGCAATTCTCGCGCCAAGATCCTACGGAACATATTTCCTGGAACCATTACACCCACTTCAAATATTCACAGATAATTTTACTGACTTCTAAATTAATAAGCTGCAATCGCTCAGTGTTTGCCAATGATCTAAATTACACAAAGCCTGGAATAGTGTTCTAAAGTGGATGGGCAGGTTTCAGGTGATTTTTCCGTGTCTTCGGTGTTTTGGAATATTTAGCATCGACGATGGGAAGTTTCTTTCTGAGAAACGACACGCTGACGTCAGATAATACTGAAGACTAACTTACACTCCCGTTAAGGCCATGCACGTGATTTTAGATGGTAGTGGCGACCAAGGTACGGAGAGGACACTTTCTCGATGGTAAAAGAGTCTCGCTTCTGAAAAGTTATTGCTTGTAATTTTTCGACGACCACGCGAATCTTGATCCGCCTGGAAAAACAATACAAGACATAACTTTCGACAGTCTCTCGTAGCGCTGTCAGGAATCGCCCTCTTTACCGCGGAGTTCGCTGACCATGTGCGGACATGGCCGACGTTTCCCAAGCTTCAAGCTCTTCTAGCAAGAAGAGAACATTAACATGTCACGTAGGGGTATGAACAACTGTAGTTTAATTTCGTCTCTGCTGCCAGACAAAATGGCTTCGATCTGTTGCCTGCACGCACATTCTAAGTACCCAGGAAATTAAGTTTAGTCCAGAGTGAAAATTTACTGTTTTCATTTTTTTTTTTTCCCTCCCTCTTTAAGACTCCAATCCAACGTCAGTTATTTATACGTTCGCCACACGGGTGGAACTTTCTCTTTTAAAACACTCCAGAGGTTCCCGGAGGCATAGATTTCCAGGCGCACCGTTCGTGCTCGTTGACTTCACACACTTCCCGCGCTTAGATAAGGGAGATCCGTAGTTGAAAGTTTTTTAAAGCCTCAAGGTTACCTATCGCTATAAGGAAGCAATACTACACTCCCCTCCCCTTTCCGCCAATGCTGATATATTCATTCGTGGGTATAGGCCATTCACGGTTACTTCCAACGTTTCTGAAGCCCTGCTAAAGTTCTACTTCCAGGATATCACTCCGCCTCACGCAAACACAGCTTAACCGAGTCTGGAAAATTGCACCAAAGGGACAATGCACCATATCCGTGCACTGTCAGTGTAATAACAATATTTTGCATATAAATTATTTCTTACTGGGCATTACCAACACACCTATTTTATCACTGTTTTTTATTAACATTAATTATAAATTAAATATTTTAATTCAGAAATAAATAATACATAAAACTTCGATTCAACCAAAAATAAGATATTTTAATGTTAACACAAGTATAAAACACTTGTGATACATGACATATTCAGGAAATAGCCGAACACGTCATACGTGGGGTGATTTTTCAAAAAGTATGATTCAGAAAGTGTGAAGAAACCGCAGATAGACTATAGTTGAATTTCTTACAAATTACATCTCTAAATGACGATATAATTATACACAACGTAAGCTAATGAAATATGTCACTTCGTACATTTCTCGTTTCTATTAATTAAACTAAATCTTATTTTTTAAAATCATTTTTACAGTTTTTTCTTTTTTAATATATTTAATAGGACAGGAGTAAAATGTGGCGGCTGCATATAATAGTTTTTACCTTTTATGAAAAAAAAATCGATAATCCCAGAACTTATTTTTTGAGGTACATGTATACGCGTAAATGCTGATTTTATAGGCGATTTACCACAGAGTCCCCTTAAAACGTTATAATTGTTTTGAAACGACAAACCGAAGTTACTCTCGGAAAGCTACTTTTTAAGTTTAATTTATTACAACAAACTCTCATAAAAAATAATTTAATTCGGACTTAACTCCCATATGTGTCGACGAGCTGAGCTATTATGCCGCCAAACGCAGCAAAAGCGGGACATAGAAGAAATTAAGTTATGTGAAGTTGACAAATTTTCCTTTGTGGTATGCGAAAAAACTGACGAATATTATACGCCGAAACGATTTACCAGTTGTCCATGCTCCAGATCACGTAGACTCTCGATATAGGTTTGCGGTCCCGCCAGAACCAGTTACGCTAATCAATCCAATCTATGTTTATTGAAGCCTTAATATAGGCTAATTGATATTAAATTAGCACATAACACTTTACGCCAACATGCGCCTGTGCGCAAGACGATTATTTTAACGCGACTGTAATCCTGCCTGAACAACATAACCAAGGCGCGCGATATAAATCAGCCACGTCACGCCGATTTATTTATTTTTCCAGTCTGTAATAAAACACAATCACTGCAAAATTTAAAATAAAGTTAACTTCAAAGCCGACATTTTTTAAGCAACAAAAGTTTTATCAGTATTTTAGCGAATGATCTTTTCATAGAAGTAAAGGGGAGGGGAGGTTAGACTTAGCATTGCGAGAGACTGGATAACCCAGAGCAAAACTACATCATACGTTAACAATTGTAGCTCACAGACTGATTCAGAATCGCGGCAAACATTAAATTTATTATTTTTAATTTTATAAACTCCCAGAGAGGGTTTCTACGCTGCTGACAAGAAAACTTACACACCCCTCCTAGTCGCCCTTGGTGTATTCGAACTGCTCAACCGTACATATGTTTAATGTTTAATTTGTATTATGACAATTTAAAACTTTAAGTTGCCAAAAAAATCAGCAGTCGAAGTGAGCGCTACATGGAAGACTTCTCGTCTACGCTATCGACAGGATTTATGGCACAAAATGTGAGTTCCATAGCCGACCAGCATAAAAACATTTTTCGAGTTTTTTCTGAAAGTTTTTACGGACAAGGAGTAGGAA
>NQII01011452.1:11898-28778 GCA_002778355.1 Clitarchus hookeri
CATTCATTATTGAAATTTATTCTTCTAACTCAGGGGACTGAATAATTACAATATCAATGGAGTGCCTCTACTTGTTTACCATGTCGAATAAATGGGAATTAATTACTGGTTGCCTTCTGAAATAACTGCAGAAACAACAGTAATGTAAGAATATAAGAATTCAAACGATACTCGTCTCTGAAATATAATAAAATAACTTTGTAAGCCCCGACAAAGTCACATTTCACAATATTAATCTCAAACGTAAGTAGTGGCAGGATCCAAGATCTAGTCTGACTATCCCCTTTAAACGGGAAGTAATGAATGGAATTTCATTCTATCCGTATAAGATAAGCGTTTAAATATCAACTCCGAGCCTCAAACAAAAAGCTATAATTAATTTCACGGGTCGAGGGGATTATTTGCATCACTTTAACCGACTACTAACAAAGCCGCTACATATGTAAGTTCTCGTTCAGAAAATTAGTTTAACCTGGCACGTAAAATCAACGTTTTAAATATTCCCAGCCTTCGTCTGTTGCTCTGTATCCCGAGACACGGCGACCGTGAGAGACATCTCAAACCCCTTATCCCGTCACTGTGGATCCCAATATGTCGTCACCACTGAATTGACATCAAGCAGAATTCTGAGAGCGCAAATCTCAAAATTTCCCCAAGGTACACTAATGAAAGACGACAACATGCTCGGACTATAAAGTGAGTGAAGAGATTTGGGCGGCTCTTAACAGCGAGGTCTTGAGAGCCTGTGAGGGTGATTGAGGTGAATGTGGAGCAGCACCGAAATGAAGAGGAGGGAACGGGAGATCCCCGAGAAAACCCGCCGACCAGCCGCATCGTCCGGCACGATTACCACATGCAAAAATCCGAGAGTGAACCGGCCAGGGATTGAACCCGTTCGCCTTGGTGGGAGGCGAGCAGGCTAACCGCTCAGCCACCGCGGCCCCTCGGTGTTCCTCCGCCTCATGCAAACAAAGCTTAACCGAGTCTGGAAAATTACAACAAAGGATCATTTAGAGGTATAACAAAATTATGTACGAAAGAATTGTGTAAAATTAAATTATATAAAAAACGTCAAGGTAGCATATATCTATCTTTAATAGATAAGTAGTAATAAGCGTATTTACAATTTAAATTACGCAGTAAAACAAACGTAAAATTCACTGTATTTTCTAACCGTATGGAACTTAATCTTTATCAAAATAAATTAATTCATAATTAAGACTGTTTAATGTAGATAAGAAATGACCTTTACATCATAAAACTATCGCCAATACTTTAAAATTTATGAAAAGTTTTGTGAAAAAGTAATTTCTATAATCGAGACACGCGCGTATGGACCTTTTCAAGGCGAGGGCGGTGGCGCGGGGTGTGGCTGATAGAGACTGTGAATCATTAAAAATATCTTATGTTTGGCCCAACGTAACAATACTAGCACTAAAAACCAACATGACAGTACTTATGTCTTCAGAAGATAACAGTATGTTTACAGACATGCTTCTGAAAGTCGGAAATGGAGATCTTCCAATATATTGTGGAAACATTTCTCTCAATAGTGGTGTATTTTAGTCACCGACCACCGACAACTGATAGATAGCTTACACCCTGAAATACACGACCTTTCAAATAAGACACTATCGTGGCTCAAAGAAAGAGCGATATTATCGCCTACTAATGAACAAGTCGAAAAAACTAATGAATTAGTGCTCGCAAAATTCAATGCGCAAACACAAGTCTATTACTCAGTAGATACAGTGCTCGACAGTGAAGAAACTGTGCACTATCCCACAGAATTTCTTAATTCATTGAATCCTTCTGGCATGCCACCACACAAACTGATTTTAAAAGTTGGAACTCCCATAATTTTACTGCGAAATATAAATCCACCGAAATTATGCAACGGGACTCGATTACAATTAAAAAGTTAAAAAAAGTTATCTCATTAAAGGTACTATTCTAACTGGCTGCGGTACTGGAGAAACTGTTTTAATGCCTACAATACCAATGATTCCCTCGGATCTGCCTTTTAATTTTAAAAGAGTCCAATTTCCAAAGAGAGTTTGTTTTGATATGACCATAAATAAGGCACAGTGTCAAACACTTAATGTGGCTGGAGTGGATTTAAGTGGAACATGTTTTTCACACGGACAACTATACGTAGCCCTTTCGCGTGTCACGTCAAACAGAAATCTTTTTGTGCTGGCGGTCGGAGGCAAAACGATTAATGTTGTATACAAAGAGATTTTCTAAACCACTATCATATAATATTGTTATATTAGAGATGTATGAATGTGGATAAAGCGAAGGAGGTAGGTATGTCAGGATCGTGGTAAATGAAGGTTCATAATCTCTGCTTACCCCTCTGGGAGACAGGCGTGACGTGTATGTAATTGTATGTATGTTATATATGATAGTAGTTTACTAATTTAGTATCATGTAATATTGTAAATGTCTTTTCCCAATTTATTTATTAGTGTATCGCTGTAAAAACCAAATTGTACCCAGGCGAAGCCGGGCCGGGTCGCTAGTAAAAATAAACAAAACATTCCGTTTAACAAAAAATAAGTCACTTTTAGGTTACCAGACGAATAAAATGCTTCTGAAACATTACATATTTAGTAAATAACGAAACACATGGTGATTTTTCAAAGGTTGGATTCAAAAAGTGTGAAGAAACCGCGAAAAAAAAAAGTTTCGCACAGCCCGGATTACTGGGTTATACGTTCACTCACAGCCCTGGCGAAATAATGGGATAAAAATACATGTTAAATTGTTTTTTTTTTTTTTGTACTTTAACTTAGAAAAATCCTTGGAAACGCAGCAGCCAAGAAAATCCTTTGTATAACTACAAGCAGTTTCCTTGTAAAATCTGAACGGCATATTTTTAATATTACAAAGGATATTCCTGTATTACAACTTACTTTATTGAGAGGTAGACATCAAATTTCTATATTTTTTTCTATAAAGCAAATGTAATAAATTAACAATACATAATTGGAAAAAAAAAAATTTTAAAATTAACTCACAAAATAAAAAATTGACAATTTCAGCACAGCACGGTGACTATAATCCACGTCCCCAGCGTCATTATCCTACAGCTATAACCTACTTGACTTATAAGGTTTACAATTAGGTTTCATTTAACTACACCAGTAAATACATACAAAATATTAGTAAAGTTATTCAGTTCAGAAGAACGCATCTGTTTCATTTTAAGAGTACTGTGTAGAAATGAAATTAGCAGTTAATGGGTAATAGCGTTTTTACTTTGTCGTTGTTTTATTATGATTATTTGAGTTGTTTTACGTTATTAAAACTTGCAATACATTTACTTTTGCGCGCAACCACACGTTGCATCACCCATAGATTTTGTACGGACAGTTACACTGAAGAGCCAAAATAACTGGTACACCTGCCTAATAATGTATAGGGCCCCCGCGAGCACGCAGAAGTGCCGCAATACGACATGGCATGGACTCGACTAATGTCTGAAGGTATGCAGGAGGCAATTCACACCATGAATCCTGCATGGCAGTCCACAAATCCAATCTGCGCCAATTTGAGAAAGGGTTGCACGTCTGTCACGTTTAATGATTCTCGTCAGTCGTCGTTTGTCCCGTTCTTTCACGATCTTTTTTCCGGCCGCAGCGATATCGAAGATGTGATGTTTTACCGGATTACCGATATTCACGGTACTCTTGTGAAATGGTCGTACGCGAACATCCAAATGTTACCGCTACCTCGGAGATGCTATGTCCCATCTCTCGTGCGCCGACTATAACACCACGTTTAAATTCACTTAAATCTTGATAACCTGCCATTGTAGCAGCAGTAACCGATCTAGCTGCCAACCGCATCGCGTTACTCTGATTGGTTTCATATCTCTGTTATTTGCATACGCAAAGCCTGTACTAGTTTTTTTTTTTTCCTCTTCAGTGTATATACTGTTTTACGCTGTTGACCATTTTGCTTGAGCTCGTAGAAACGGGAAAATATAGTACAAACATTTATTGAGGTCTATTACAAGCATGTTTCTTGTAGTTTTACAAACGTGAAATTTTACAAAATAAATTTCTGTATTGTTTCAAACATTTGTAATATTGCAAAGGCTTTATCAATAAAAATTTTAAAAAAATTTACAGTTTACAGAATGCCATGCCTGTCATTGCGATTTCTCTTTGTACATCGTCCACTGTCCTAGCAAACAACTTACAAGATAATGAAAACATTTTTTTTTAGGTGTATAGTTAGGACATGCTACTGACAATATAAATTCCAAATTTTTTAGTTAAACTACTGAAAAAAAAAAAAATTAAACTCCCGAATCCGAAAGATTTAACGTCTAAAATAAATATCCCTATACAGAGAAAGTAATCGTGATTTGTGGGCCTGATTAACAAATAGCCGTAGAATGAACTTTAATAAAATCAACTTATTAAATTTAATAAACGCTGTTGTGAAGTTCGCTGCTGTGAAAACATTACGAAGTTGGTAATCACGTTTGGGATTTAGTTCAGTCCTTCAGGGGGAAAAAAAATGTTGGGTATTCCGCGAACGAGGCGACCTTATTTCTATTCAGCAAAAAACTTCATGGCAAAATTTTCGTCACGGTGGCAAATTAACAAATTAAATTACTTCTCCAGCTGAAGTTTCTGACAATGGAAGTTTTGACCAATGAATACGTTTTTCATTAGACGAGGGCAGATGAAGTAGATTCAGCAGACTCTATATAAACAATAGATCAAAAATAATTATTACTTAAGTTAATAAGTAGAATCACTTACTTTGCGGACAAGTTAGCAAGCATAGCCCGAAAAAAAAAGAAGAAAAAGTTCAGTAACAATGAATATCCGTACTAATGCATCGGAAGCAGAATTGTAAAACCACGCAGCTCCTGACAACTCATAAAATGACAAAACGTCAAAAGATAATGCGTTTTGTAAACGAAATCCGAGGTTACTTAATTCCCTATCACAGTAATGCAGAGAGCACAAACGAGACTAACCCACGAAATGAAAAACAATAAGATTCTATTTCATGAACATATTTAGAGAAACGTGTTTTTTTTCTGACAAAATTTCCACGGCAAATTTTTAGCATCATTGAAATTATAAAAATTTGCGAAGGAACACGTTAATCGAAAATAGTTTCACAAAAAGCTCTGATAACGAAGGACCTAGTAGGCCTACAGTAATAGCATTCAGGTTCTCGTCATTTTATATAAATGGTTTCCCTTTAACAGGATATAGTACAAATCTAGTTCTGAATACAAAGTTTCCTTTTAATAATATAAATAAGACACAACCTGGGCATTAGTTATATATGCAGAAGGAATGCACAAAAAAATTACTCTACACTCAGTGTTTTGTTCTATCTTAAACGGGAGAGATAAGAGCTACATATAAGGGGGCCGCACAATATTTACACTACATGCAAAGGAATTATTCCTCGATTGCGATGGAAATTTGGCACATAAAGCTACGGGAAGGTCGACAACATATTGAAGGAATATTCACCACAATTCCACGGAATATCACTTGCCTGTCTTAATAAAGAAATAAATTGGGACACACATTTAACCTAACTCCAAATTTCTATTCTTAAAATATACTAACCTGGTTGTAAAGGTTAAACGCAAACGACTACATTATTGACGATGCTTTCAAATGACGTGTGTGTCTAAGATTATAATTGACACCTCAACACATTCTCATCTAAATAGGAATCTGCGTAAATGACAATATAAATTATATTTGTTATATTAGCTATAGACTGTGCGAAAGAAAATTAAAAACATACTACTACTAATATTTACTGATATTGTTCTAACTTTTTTTTAGCAGGGGAGTAAAATATGTCTAAATTTTAAAACAATTAATGTAATTTAAATACGAATTTATAACATTCTGAATAAAATTTTAACCGCTGCAGATTTTGTGTGCGCGTTATGTTTATTATTGCACTTTTGTAAGATTTTTTGAAGTAAAAGCAATGGCTAACACATTTTTTAAATTTCAATTTCTGTAGTTATATAGACGCACTGCAAATGGCACATATTCATGTATTCTGTGCTGGTTATAAATTTTATACTAGCGGGCGGAAAGTGTGCAGAATTGTTTTACACCCACCGCACGGTAATGTTTCACACATGAACGAGAAGTTTTACTACCTCGTACGTACTGCTCAGTACGGGAACTTTGCCTTTTATGTAGCGTTTCGTGTTATGAGTTTCCCATACTACGTTCGCAAATATTAGCTTATAGCTTAAAAATAATTTTTCCAATATTCTTTGCACTGTAGTACTTTAAGGTTTACTTACCATAGTGGAGTTAAAAAAACAAAACAAAAATTGTATTGGACAAATTATTACTTCAGTTTTTCGTTTCATAATTTCTTTCTCAGATATTAATTTTAAATGTTTACCTAAAACTGCATTATAAAATCGGAACAGAAAATAGTACCGCAATTACACTAAACACACTTACGTCAGTGTCCACTGAGAAAATATGGCGATTAACGTATTGCAAAATAAGTCACTTTGAAATTGCGATACATGCTATAGTATATTCGCGGTTTCTTCACACCTTTTTAACCAACCCATTGAAAAACCACCCCATGTATGATGTGTTTGTTCTTTCCTATATATGCCGTGTATCACAAGTGTTTTATACCTTGTTAACGTAGAAGTTCCTTACTTTTGGTTAAAATGAACTTTCACTTATAATTTATCTTTAAATTATAATAAATAATTTATAGTAGAAATGAAAAAAAAACAGGAAATAATAGGTGTATGTACGTAATGCCTAGTAAGAAATAGTTCTTATGCAGAATTGTATTACAATTAATGCGCACGAATGCGATGCGCTGTCCCTTTGGTGTAATTTTCTAAACTTGGCTAAGCAGTGATTGCATGAGGCGGAGAGGAATATCCTGGTAGAAGAACTTCAGCAGGGCTTCAGAAAAATTTGAAGGAACCANTGCATGAGGCGGAGAGGAATATCCTGGTAGAAGAACTTCAGCAGGGCTTCAGAAAAATTTGAAGGAACCATGAATAGCATATAAATACTGGGTCCGGCATAAAAACCTCCCACACTTTGAAGGGCAATAGGAAAAACAAAACAAATTGTAGGCAAACATTTACTACAAAATATGTTTTGACAGACAATAAAGTTTATTTGCACTAGGTCGTGGAAATAATGTCTTCAAAATGACGGCCGCCATTCCATATGCACATATCCAATCGTGATAGGAATTATTCAATCACGCGCTGGGGGAGTTGCGGGCGTAGTGTTGGCGATTTCTTGGCGTATTGCAGTTTTCAGTTGGTCAGTGGTTCGTGTACGATAGCGGCAAGCGTTAGCCCTGAGGTGTCCCCAGAGAAATAAATCGCAAGGGGTGAGATCTGGTGACCGTGCGGGCCACCTGACGTCATCATGTAATGAGACCACGCGGCCCGGGGAACAGTTCTCTCAAAGCAGCCGCTGCGGCCCGCGATGCGTGAGCTGTGGCGCCATCCTGTTGAAACCACACATTCGGGATGGCAAGTTGTGCGAGTTGTGATTACAGAAATGTGCGTAACATTTGCACGTGTCGAGCGACCGTCACTGTAACTGTACGCACTTGATCCTCAAACAAGAAGTTACTGATAACTAATGATCCTACTTTCCTCTACAANCCGTCACTGTAACTGTACGCACTTGATCCTCAAACAAGAAGTTACTGATAACTAATGATCCTACTTTCCTCTACAAGGGTGCAAATAAGTTCTAGTGAAGTTCTTAAAAGCTTGGATGGTAGGCAGACGTTAACGTCTCGTTGACAGCAATATCATCAGAGATGAAACCAGAAACATATTAAACAGTACCATGACAGTTAAAATTCACGAGTGACCTACCCGGGATTCGAATTAAGAAAAACTCGTAAAATTAAGCTAGCTTGCAATCAACTGCATCATGGAGGTAGTATTCGGAGCATCAACTTCTGATGTAATGAGTTCAATGTTTTGAATGATAGGGTTCGCTAACCTGAAATATTTACACGTACATCATTTTGAAAATAAGTGTCTGAGCCACTTAAAACATAAGATTACATGGGCTATCATAACGCTACTTATGTGAAAAATTAGGTGAAAATCCGTTGATTGGTACCCGAGATAAGACATAAAAACCTTATGTTCTTAATGAATGCTATCTTACAAAACTGCCTAAAAAAATTCTATATACTATGCGTCTAATAGATACTGTCAGCATAAAAAGTTTGGTTGATTTTGGTTAAATTGTTAAATATATATGACAAACATATCCAAACATTAATATGGCCGCCATTTTGAAAATCAGTGACTAGCCCTATTTAAATCATGTAACTTTACATGGCCTTCTGTAGACGTGCACAATTTAGTGGAAATTAGTTGAATTAATTCGGAAATATGGCAAAATGTTAATTTTACTAACCTTCCACTACTTTGCAAAAATCCGGCAAAAGAGGATCTCTGTATGCATAAATGATGATTATAATTAATACTGTTTGCAAACATTTGATATAATTTTGTTGAAACGTTTCATAGATGTAACAAATTAATCTAAATTATTTACATAAACTACATTAAAACATGCCTGCCGCATATAAAACACAAGTAGTAGGAAAACAAGAGAGCTGAAGCACCTGGCTGCTGGCTGCGGTGCCACGGCGGCCATCTTGGATAACTTCACGCCAAAACCTCCTGCTCTTTCATTCCTCGTCAGCAGTGGCCATCTGGGATTTCCCTTTTTTCTCTCAGAATTTTTTATTTTCCCGCGGAATTTCCCTTTTTTCCTTCTGGTCTCTTCATGCTCTTGCATTCCGATTATTTTTCCTCACACTCTCGCATTTATTCCAGTCGCTCTCTCTCCCACGCCCGTTCTCTTTCGTCCGTTCTATCACTTGGGGTTTTTCTCATATTCCTTCCGGTTTCCTTTATTACTCTCTCTTGCTTTTCCCGTCCTCCATCACCGTCGTCTGCTGTAAAGGACCATCTTTAATTGCAGCGCCTGCCACGAGTCGTCTGTTGTAGGCGGCCATCTTTGATTCCCGCAACCGTCACCAGAGTGTGCTACATTCTTGCTTTTCACACCCTCCAACTTTAATTCCGCGCCTGCCGCCAGTCTGCTGCTGTAGGTGGCCATATTTAATTCCCGCACCTGCTAACAGGCTGTAGGAGGTTCTACCGTTTGCACCTAGGAGCGCTGGTATCGATGCGACCATTTTGTGTGTTGGTTGGGTCACTCGTCGCCAGCAGAAGCGTGCTAGCATCAGGGAGGTGAGTTCAAACGGTGGCCGTCAGGAGAGCTGGGAATTTTTTAGTTGTTGTTTGTGAACTCAAGAAATGCAGGCGGCGTGCGGGATCGTTTCAGCACCCCTTGAGGCGGCAGTAGAGCGTCTTGAGCAGAAGACCACTGCGACATCTAAGAAAGAAGGATGTTTAATGTCGAATACATATATAGTTATTACCGTCCCAGACATCAGGACAGATCCTGGCTTTTTATATGAAAAAATCGCCATTGCATGGCTAGGAGAGGAAATAATAATAATAAAGTAAATTCTCGCATCAGCCTACGCACTCGCCAGATAATAAACTTGCCATCACGAAAAAAAAATATATATATATAAAAAGAGGATGTTTAATGTGGAATATAGACAGGAAAAAACTGCAGGCATGGCACGCACTCGCTTTTGTTTTATATGTGTAAACCATTCACGGTTACTTCAAATTGTTCATTGTTCTGAAGCCCTGCTAAAGTTACTATTCCAGGATATTCCTCTCCGCCTCATGCAATCACTGTTTAACCAAGTCTAGAAAAGCACACCAAAGGGACAGCGCACCACATTCGTGCGCATTAATTGTAATGCAATTTTGCATAATAACTATTTCTTACTAGGTATTACGAACCCACCTATTATCTCCCGGATTTTTTTCATTTCTACTATAAATTATTTATTATAATTTAAAGATAAACTAAAAGTAAAAGTTCAATATAACCAAAAATAAGGAACTTCTAATGTTAACACAAGTATAAAACACTTGTGATACACGGCATATATAGGAAAGAAACAAACACATAATACATGGGGTGATTTTTCAAAGGGTTGGTTAAAAAGTGTGAAGAAACCGCGAATAGACTATAGCATGTATCGTAATTTCAAAGTGACTTATTTTGCAATATTTTAATCGCCATAAGTGTGTTTAGTGTAATTGCGGTACTACTTTCTGTTCCGTTTATATAATGCAGTTTTAGGTAAACATTTTAAATAATTATCTGAGGAAGAAATTATGAAAACTGATTTGCCCAAGACAATCATTTGTTTTGTTTTTTTAACTCTACTACCTAAGTAAACCTTTAAGTACTACAGTACAAATACTATTGGCAAATTTATTTTAAAACTATAAGCTAATATTTACGAACGTGGTATGAGAAACTTATAAAGGCCTAATTCGTATCAAAAGCTATTCGATTGAAACACCAGAACAATATTAAAAAACTCCAGCATGAGTCGACATGCCTAATACATAAAAATCTGCCACATTTTAAACATAGCTATGGATTATTTGAATATAAACTATTGTTAAAGAAATTTGGAAAAATAGTACAGAATTGTTTGGCATACCATAAACAGGTGTTACTTTGCACCTGCCAGGGTAACTTTGCACCTGCTAGGGTAACTTTGCACCAATCGAAATGTTTGTTTTGCAGCCACTTGGTGAAAAGGTAGAGAACATTATCTGGGTAGATGAAATTAAAAATACAGTACTATGTTTCTTTGCCAAATAGCAGGAAAACAAATATTTTGAGTGGTGCACAGTTACCCCAGTACGTGCAAAGTAACCCTAGTTTAGGGTAGCTAAAATGTTTGTTGGGGTCATAAGAACATCACGGAAGCAATTTCATTATCATGCGACACTTATTCGCCTACGAAGAGAAATTAACATCGCTTAAAGCTTTTCCAGTCTTGAAGCATATCGTAAAACTTGTATTGAATATATAAACGAATCACATTATAAATTTTAAAGAAATTACTTAATGGTATTGTAGCGACACTAAAACGTATTTCTAAGTTTAGCCAAATATTTTACTCTACTACCATTTTGAAATTTGGCAAAAGACACAAAATTTAATTTCTCACAATTCCGTTGATATTATTATTTTAAATAACGCCTAATTCCCCACATCTTTTCAATTTTATAAGACAAGTATTCAACACCAAATCATATATATATATATATATATATACACATACACATAGGAGACGAACAGCCTTTACACGGGCTTACAAACTCTCCCGATTTTACGCCATACGGCTAGGGTCGTTTGGGGTGTGAACAGCGTGCACACTCAACAATTATAAACCTACTTCTACAAACAGCACACATAACCACGGTTTGCCCGGGATTCGAACCCAGAACTTCGCAAGTACTAACGTACTAGCGACCCCTGCCATGGAGGTCGTTCAACCCATAAAAGCTCGGTTTCTTCCTAATCTCCCCTAATTCTAGGTGTTAAGTGTACGTGCGAGGTAGGGACGGGAGCTAAGTGCGTCTCAGGAATAGGCCCCATACGCGTACAGGGGAGGGAATCCACGCAAGGAGGCGTGCATCGTGGCAGAGGCGGATTGGGTAGCCATGGCCGCAACTGGGGCCACGACTACCTTCCTGGGTGTACCTATAGTTTACCTATTGCTAAGAAGAGAGAAAGGAAAAATCGACATAGAAATCGTTAAAACTCTTCGACAGAAAAAAAAATTCCAAATTATTGCATGCGTTAATAGAAAATGCTACAGGAGGCAGACAGGTATGAACCATATTCTTTATTGGTCTGGTAGAGAGAGGACGGGAACTTCTTTCCCCATATGTTGTGTGTCGCTGGCTTAACCAGAGTGGTATGGAATACACCACTCTGGTGGAGGAGTGGTGCAATTGGACCAGTCCACCTGAATTCTCAGTGGATTTCTGAAGGTTTAGAAAGAAAAGTTGATTAGCTAGCCAGCCTGTATTGGCAGATTGTGGCAATCATAAATGCTCAATATGAGCAGTGATCTCCAGAACTTACACTTATAAAGTACTGGAGACAGCTGCCTCACAACCATCATAACTTAACGCTCATGTGGCAGAATAAAAAGGGTTGGACGAACTCATGCAAACTACAAGACAGCGACCCTCAGGCGTCTAATGGTGCGTCCGCCGTACATAAATCGACTGAGCTGCTTGCACCACGATGATAACAGGTTGTCATAATTTATGTAACTTTCCACGCGGTCATAAAGGCGCGTGGGATGGGTCATTGCATTTCAGTAAATTTTCAATTTCCATGTTCGACCATTTTAAGGGTATGCTCGACTACAAGAATTCTGATTTTAAAAAATTTCGAAAACGCGGTAATGCCGTCGAAAGGTTCTGCATGAACATGACCTATGCGGCTGCGAAGACTAGGTTCAAGCGACAGGCGTGCAACACTGTAGCGAAAACACCGGGATTGCACGCTGAGACTTTGAAGAACATCACTGTGGTAACTGAGCGACGCATCCTGCATGCGGACTTCAGGAGTCGGCGCTGAACGCGAGAACCCTTCCTTACCGCACGACACGAAGCTAAACGCCTCATCTGCGCTCGAGAACACAGCTGCTGGATACTCGACGGCCCGACGCGAACAGTCGCGTTCCGAACTGATCCGGGAAGGCGGAAGAGCGGACGAAATCCCATTGAAGTCGCGGATTCGAAATGTCAACGAGGAACTGTTCCGCCTATTGGCGACTTCGTAGTAGAGAGTTGCGCTCAGCTGGCAAGCAATAGGATCTTCCGTAAGTTTACAAACGTCTGTGACCGATAAACGTTGTTCGCACATCCTTTGGAATGTTGTGCTTGTGTATGCGCGGGTGGGGGGGATTACATCATTAGTCGTATCCACGTGTACACACTGCAGGTTCTAGCAGGCCAGTGCGTCACCACTCACGTCCAGTCACCAAATAAGGGTTGGTGAAACGAGAACTACTTATATGAGTTCGAGGTCATGGCATTGCTTCTCCGTTCGTCTGAGTTGCAAGTTACCGAGCAGATCTAGGAAGCCTTCCAACGCGCAAGATCCACCATCTCGCAAGTACAGAACTGTACAATTGTGTATTCTTCTACCATGTGTAAAATCAACATTGCCATGGGCCTGGTAACTTTAGTCACGTGTGTAAAACTACTATAAAAATATTTTACAAATTTGCTAATTCTTACACTAGTATTCACAAAGAAAAAGCAAAAGAAATCATTTTAGTAATCATGAATGTTTTCTTAAAACTTTATAAATTTAATGTAATACATGGAACTACTTTCACTCAATCGATGCCAACTTGACTTGGCGAACGTCATTCAGTGTTCCCGTCAAAAAATATGCAGACAGGAACAGACATTTTTCAAAGTTTAAAAAATTATAAAATAATTTATTTTCTTGGTATGAATCGCCTTTAAGCGATCACTGCCACGGATAACTCAGGCCAACTTAACGCGCTGCGCAAAGAGGCGACGAGCTGGTTGATAGACTTGCAAATTCCGCCCTTGCTGATTCCTAGACAACTTTGTTCTTTCCCACCAGTATCCCAGGGAAACTGCCCCCCTTCCCCTTGATCACATCTTTTGCTGACCACCCGCATAGCTCGCTATGGTGGTCGGATGTTCGCACTTGATACAAATGTCTGATGCCGGATACAAAGAGATCATCGACATTGTAGGGGGGAGGGGGGTGCTGGTTTCCAGTTCGGTGACCAGCCACGCCGAGCACGTCGTATGGTATGTTCTGACACGTCAGGCGTCCTGGCGGGGAGCCGGGAGCCACACAGAAGTACGCGCGTGCTCGTCAGTTCGGACATTACAGCCAACTATGTTTGTACGTGGACTTAAGGCGTACTTGACGCGTGCGCGCAGTGCGACTCTAGGCTAGCGTGCGTGGGCAGGCTTCGATACGTGCCACGCGGGTGGAACGACAAGAGTATAAGACTCGTCCCTGCCAGGATGCCAGGTGAAACGAGGCCAGAAGAAATATGAGAAAACTAAGGTGGAATGGCAGAGAATGAGACTCGTCTTTGCTAGGATCCCAGGTGAAAGGCGACTAGAAGGAATGTGAGAAAACCCGCGAGTATGCCAGCCCGTCCGCAGCCAGTGGCCAGCAACCAGGTGGCAAGCGCGTATAAATAGTGTGTGCGTGCGGTGTCTGTAGTTTTCCCTACGTGTACATTCTATATTAAACAACCTATTTTTTTCGCGATAGCAAGTTTATTGTCTGGTGAGTGCGTAGGCCGATGCGAGTATTTACTTTATTTCTTCTCGTGGCCATGCAATGGTGATATGCAAATCCAGAAGGAATATGAGAAAAGCTCGCCAGCTCGTCCCCAACCAGCAGCCAGGTGGCGGTGATTGACGTGTGAGATATTAGCATATTCACAATTGTAGCCATTAGCATAGGCGAATCCAGAAGGATAATAAAAAAAACTGTAAAATGTTGATTTTTTCGCGATTACAAGTTCATTGATTGTCGAGTGCGTAGATCGATGAGTGTGTGCATGTTATTTGTTATCCTAACACTTCCCACAAAATGACACAGTAGTGTGATCAAGGCGTCGAACTGGCGACCAAAGAGTGGCCGGAACGATCCCGCATGCCTTCTGCATTTTTTGAGTTCCCAAACAATTAAAAATAATTCTTAGTTCTCCTGGCGGCCGCCACTTTAAATCTGCTCCCCGATGATAGCGCCTCTGCAGGCACATAGTGAACCAACCAACACAAAATGGCCACGCCGATACCAGCGCTCCTGGCCTCGACCTCTAGAATTTCAAACACTTTGGTAGTGAGTGTGTGAATTAAAGATCCCTGTCTGCAGCGGCCTCCTGGCGGCAGGCATTAAAGATGGTTGCCATCAGCAGAAGACGTCGACAGTGATGGAGGAGGGCACGAATAGCAAGAAAGTGGTGGGATAGCTGGAAGGACTATGAGAAAAACCCCAGGGGTAGAACATGGGAGACGAGAGAGACTGGAAAGAATATGAGAAAATCCCCCGAGGGATAGAACATAGAAGACGGGAGATACTGGAAGGAATGTGAGAAAATCCTCAAGCGGAATGCAAGGGTGTGAAGTGTTTAGGTGCAATAATAGAGCAGGAGGAAAAAATGGAAATCCAACATGGCCACTGTTGGCGAGGAATGACAGAGTAGTAGGTTGTCGTGTGACGTCATTCAAGATGACCGCCGTAGCGCCCCGGCTCCCTATCTAGCATCCAGGTGTAACTGAACCGACATTTTATAACTACTAATATATTTCAAGACGAGTGACAGGATCTTTAGCCACGCCGTGAACAACACCGAGCTAATACGAGACCTGCAAGAAAACAAATGTATAGGCTATTCACGATTAATTGAGCACTTCTGTAATCAACCTTAGAAAAATANCGAGACCTGCAAGAAAACAAATGTATAGGCTATTCACGATTAATTGAGCACTTCTGTAATCAACCTTAGAAAAATATCACTGCCCCTACCAGCACATATTGTGAGGCACACTGACTGGCATGCGCCAAGTAAAGTTGGTAACGACGGCAGGAAATTAGTTCCATGTCTTAACGTTGAATTAGAAGTGCCAAGTAAAAAATTTGTGGATACTGAAATGATTTATTTTACTTTCCGTTTTCAAATGCTTAGTGTAAAAATTGAACAAATTGGTAACATTTTTATTTCTTAATAATTTCACGGTTTTACTTGCTCGGCGGATGAATAAAGTGATGAGGCCCCACGGCAATGTTAATTTTTCACTGTACTGAGGAGGACACGATGTGCTTGCAAGTAGATCTTAAGCAGGGCTACCAAAAGTGCTCGGTTAAAAGTGAGCAGGCCATAGTACCGAATATCGTGCCGACTGGTCTGATGTAAAACTATCCGCTCACTGCGGCAGCTGCCAATATGCTGACAGCTGGGTCTCGTGAGTCTGTACAGTGTGGAGTCTAGCAGACAGGTCATTGAACTCGCGAAATTTTCATATTTCACCAACCATTATTAAATATGTGAAGTTCAATCATTCACTGCAAAAAAAGAAATTCACAAAGTGAAATCTGGTTGGCATTTCATTTTCGTCAGATGCGTGTCATAAGAGGACTTTTATTTGTATCATCTAGATTCTGTTAACAATTATTTGGACATTTTCTTTTTTTATATTTATTCACGCAAATGGACAATAATCAAAATTTCTGCTTTTGTCGTAGTGGTGGAAAGATGTTTATATGATATATTTAAACAACGATAATAATAAAAAAAAACACTTTAATGTCGACTTAATCCTGTTTATTTTAATTCCCTCATCGGGTAACTGTTATCCCGGACTTTAACAATCTATAGCACCAGTCTCTGGATGGTGTTATTTTCCAATTAGATGTTCTCATTTCGTTGTATGGTTTTTCAAAGACTCTCAATTTTTGTCAACATAAGCCATGAATAAGGTCCAATTAGATTTTCAATTTAATTAAGTTACATACTTTCTAATAAACTTCAAAAGCAACTTATTTTTCCTTAAGCCAAAAATGCCTGACTCACGAGTCATTTCCCTAAGAAATGATGCAAGTACCCACAGCACTGCTTTGTAGAATAACGACCAGTACACGAACTACGCCAGAGAGGGTAGGGTGTTCAAAATTCAAATTGTGATTATGTTAATATATAGGTCTTCCTTTTCAAAGCTTTCCGAGTATAAAGTAGATATATTTTAATTAATGTTTCTTACTGACGTCTTCGCTTTGTATCAATGACTCAAACAATGATTTAGACTCTGTTATTTTTACGGGGGAGGGTGGCTTTTATACGATACTACCTTAAACTCTGTGTGTGTGTGT
>NQII01011453.1:0-32018 GCA_002778355.1 Clitarchus hookeri
GTACGTCCTAGGTCTATGTAGTAAGAACTATCACAAAATACTGACAAGAAGGTCCCAACGCAGTCAGTGTAAAGGGAACAGAATATAAACACACATACGAACACCGTAGCCTAGTAACTAACCAGTGAAATGTAGCAGAAAACTGTCCGTATTTAAAAGTGTCATTATGAAAACTACTTGCACTAGTAATCACCAAAAAAAACACCACTGACATTCTAATTTTATTTTGTTTATGTGAATAAGCATTGTTTCATTTGAAAAAAATTCAACTTTGTTTAAGAAATACACGTTCTAGGGGCCGCGGTGGCTGAGCGGTTAGACTGTTCGCCTCCCACCAAGGCGAACTGCGTTTAATCCCCTGGCCGGGTCTCTCCGGATTTCCACAAGTGGGAATCGTACCGGACGATGCCACTGGTCGGTGGGTATTTTCGGGATCTCCCGTTTCCCCCGCTCTTGCATTTCTCATTTCANCACTGGTCGGTGGGTATTTTCGGGATCTCCCGTTTCCCCCGCTCTTGCATTTCTCATTTCATTTCACAAATATTTCCGGTGCAAGTTTTAGGTGATTCACTCTCTCTCTCTCGCTCTCTCTCTCTATATATATATATATATATATATATATTTATTTATTTATTTTTATATATACAATGTGTCTATATAATATATATAATGTGTACATAATATAAAATTGTATTATTAAAAAACTATATCTGTACATACTACAAAATTCTTGGTAGTTACTTAAAATATGTATTCTCATCAAATATAAAAATTTTATAATGCTGATGATATAGCTATGTCATTTTTGAAGACACTGAAAAATCTGAAACTGGTTAAGGTCAAGAAATAAGGAAATTATTTGTAAAGATGCTGGTTGACTCGCATAAGTAAATAGTAAATTTAATTTTGGTAACTTTTGTTTTGTACCCCTTTACATTCATTGCACACATTATTATATATTCAGCAAGCTACTTTTAATTCATTTACTAGCAAACCAACTAAATTAAAACTACGCAGAAAAGCTTGTTGTAAATATTGAAAACACTGGACCATCGTAGACACTGACTGAATAAAACAGACACAGCTTTCTTGCCTAATTGTCAAGCTCGTCAATGCTCTTCTGGACTACATCATAAATATGGGTGGCAAGAGATCACTAAGCCTCAAA
Organism: Clitarchus hookeri; assembly: GCA_002778355.1. Lineage (NCBI taxonomy): Eukaryota > Metazoa > Arthropoda > Insecta > Phasmatodea > Phasmatidae > Clitarchus > Clitarchus hookeri. The sequence continues at coordinate 1,169 of NQII01011453.1, forward strand.
TTAAGCATATCATTCACTTACTGGAGCAACCTTGGACGACTCCAGCTTCTTGATCACGTGGCCGACTTCCTCTTGCATTATGTCCTCCGCGCTGGTCTTCCCGAAACCAAAATCTCGCAGGTGACGAAGTGTGAAACGACGTTGCTCTTCCCAAAATGCACCGTCAGAAAAGAATATTCCTAGACATAGAACAATGCTTTGATATTACGTGTCAACAGAATACAAATATGACCTTATGGCATTTTACAAAGGACTCGAACTATTACCAGTAAACACATAGCACTATATATGTACATCAATATGTAAAAGAATTAAGGGTGTAAACGCAAGTAGACTGAATCTCCAGAAACATATAAATGAGATGAGCAGAGATGTTTCGCTTGGGATTTGTGGGTCGCGTCTTTTGTGGCAAACGGAAGCACGAGCAGCGACGCAGCAACAACTTCGCTCCTGATCTCTGTCGTCGGCAATTCTTTGGCGAACTGGTTCCTTATTTTATCGTTGCTCTCCCCTCTCCTTCCGCACTGCGTCGAAGGCATGACTGGCCAGTACTCGAAACTCCGAAGAGACAAGTTACCACCAGATGTAAGCAATTGACGACGTAGGACGGGTAGCTCGAGTCAACCCGAGCTGGACTGAGGCGACAGCCTGCATGTGATCGTGTGAAGTGGCGGATATTCAGATAAGCGAAATTCACTCTACGCTCTGCCCTCAATATAAATGTTACGTATTTCAGCACTCTTACGACCACCTCGTCGCGTTTTAGTGGCTGTGTCATATTTATTATTCGTGCATGTTGTTATATGACGGCGCTATGAACACTGAGACTGGCCCATAGTGTTGGGAAACGATTACCGCGACTTGTTTCCGGTGTGTTTGGAGATCGTAAAAGCACCAATACCTTTGGCAGTGTGACATGATTCTCTGTAATTTTACTTATGCGAAACATAGTTTGGTGGCAGCCAGTTGTTTTAATTTGTGCTCTGTTTTCAGTAAACGTATAAAATGTATGGTTGTATTACAACAAAATTTATAATCATATTATAGTTCTCATTTCAAATAGTGTAGCTTTAAAATCTCTGCGTGTCTTAGTAGGATTTGCAAGAATAATGCGAGCTCACGCTAGTTTGTAGTCGAAAACTGCCAACATTTTAAGCTCTAAAGTACAATTTTTTTTAATATTGAAAGCTTACACTTACAATAGTAAGTATATTGCTGAGTATTAAAGTCAGTCATCTATATATATATATATATATATATGTGTGTGTGTGTGTGTGTGTGTGTGTGTGTGTGTGTATAATAAACTATTATATTTTTTTCTTATGTCGCTTGAGCTGCTGAAAAACAAAAGCAATTTTTCATAATTCAAAAAATATTACACATAGGTTTATATGGAAATGTTATGTAATTTATGATTTTCATACAACTAAACTCATTATGGAAATGGGTTTGTTATTACTTTTAAGAATTTTATGTAACAAGGATCGTCAATCGGCATTCCATCAGACTACTTCTGAAGACGCTGTGCATTGATATAAAACAGCATATCCATAATGGTTTAGGTACTCTCCCTTAATTCTTCACGTCTCCGAGATAATGAAGCCAGAGCTCAATCTGCTCCCTCTGAATTTATGACTGCTTTATTTTTCCTCCTCACTTTTCCTGTTCACTAAAGTGTCTTCCCTGCAAACTACGGCTAATAAAAAATACAACACAGACCAATATGGATACTATATAATTGCTTAGTATTATCAGGGTTTGAACCAGTTCACCTGAATCAACCTGTGGTACTAGCACACTCCTTTCCGGGGCACAGCACACCAAACTATACCCAACATGGAGCAAAATATGCAAACCTCATCCGATGTTGTACCATCACATTAATCAAGACAGGAAACAATGAATTAATACCCCAAATATGTATTATCAGTCTTCAGCTTAGTTGACGCCACCCTGTTCTCAAGTACAGAACACACAAAATGTCACCCAACATGAAGCCACTTATACAAAACACATCTAAAATTGTATCCTTTACTTATCCATGACATGAAGCATCACTTTGCACATGCCATGGGACACATCTACCAATCTAAACATAAGTGGTACGATTGATATCTCCGGAGAAGGATACATGATGGGGTACCCAATATGGGTTCATACATTTTCAATCCAGGTAAAATGGCATTAATCGATCTCATCTAAGGTTGGATTGCCCATAAAATTGCACCCAGTATGTGGTCAGGCCTACAAACCTTTATAAAAGTGACATGATCCCCCTCTACAGTGTGGGATATATCATAATATGATACCCAGCATGGGGTCGTATCTACAAACTTCAACATATGTGGATATATCCTCCTCTTCAGGGTGAAACATATCAAATAGCACCCAGCATGTGGCCCCATCTACAAACCTCCCCTACTGCAAGCACAACACTTTTCTAGGGCAGGTCACATCAAATGGGGGTTATGTGTTCAAATATCAGTTTGATACTCCAGAGATAAACACATCAAATGACATCCAGCAAGGGGATATGCTTACTAACAAACTAAAAAACTAAATACACTTTTTTCTCACATAAAACATATTAATGGCACTCAGTGTGGGTGACGTCGACATATCTCAGCTAAAATTGCATCACCCTTTCCTCTAAGACAGGTTGTCATCCGATATGTGGCCACCAATGCAAACCTCAACTAAAATGGCACTATCATATTTTCCATAGCAAGACATAACAAATGGCATCCAGCACGGGGCCTTGCCTACAAACCTCGGCTTAAGTCACATCACCCTCTCTAGGTAAGGATATATCGCATGGCACTCATAAAGCTATCTCTACAAACTTCAGCTAAATTTACTATGCCAGTTTCTTCAAGGCAGGACCAATCTCCTGGTATCAAGCATGTGGTAACGTCCACAAGTCTCATCTAAATTGGCACTGCCTCCTCTCTATCGCAGGACACATCAAAAGGCATTCATCATGTGGCCATATTTACAAAGTTCTCCTAAACTGACACTAGTAATTCCTTCAAGACAGAACACAAATGGCACTCAAAATGTGGATACTATAACATACATCAGCAAAAAGTGGTACCCACGTTCTTTCAGAGCTGCATCAGCATCTAATGTTTTCCTTGTATGGTTTTACATAAGAAACTTATAAAATTTTATTATCATATAATTATTTTGATTTTAATATGAGCTTTGAACGATAACCAAATAGGCAAATATATAAGTTGACGAGNTATTATCATATAATTATTTTGATTTTAATATGAGCTTTGAACGATAACCAAATAGGCAAATATATAAGTTGACGAGCATAAATTATTAGTTGAGCATATTGCTGCAACCCTCAAACTCATGAACTGGTTGGGGCTGCGAGAAGAGTTCTAACCTCCGTTTTCATCATGTGACAATACTTTATTTCCATTCTCATAAAGTACTGATCATGTACTGGAGAAAAATTTTGATTGCTTATTAAAATACAATTTGNTCCTTTATTTCCATTCTCATAAAGTACTGATCATGTACTGGAGAAAAATTTTGATTGCTTATTAAAATACAATTTTGGTTAAATCTAATAAAATTTGCTTGTGTTTTCTTTTCAGTCTTTTCGGTTGTGTGAACATTTCAGTTTATCTAGGTCCAATATGTATCATTCTCTTATGTTCCCTATTTAATATTTATATACATATTTTTTGTAATTTATTTTTAATATCAAAATACATGAACCCTTATTGANATGTTCCCTATTTAATATTTATATACATATTTTTTGTAATTTATTTTTAATATCAAAATACATGAACCCTTATTGAAACAACAAAGAAACTTTTCACTTATCCAATCTCTTGAACTCTGTGGTTATTATCACTGTCAGTTTTCAAAACCTATGTTATTAAATGCATTACCGGTAATTAAAAATAGAGTAACTCCTAACAGTTCAAACTGTGGTAGATAATCATTATGATAAAAAATATTTTCAAAAATATTTGTACTTCTTAAACTAGATTTGTCTTTAGGATTAATTTCTTTGAGACAATGTGTAACTTACCGCATTACTCACAACCTTAAATAGTTGATATGGGAGTCAAATTTCACACATACCGAGTCGCTTGTTGAAAGATCTGGACCGGAAGATGAAGGTGTCTGGCCTCATCTGAAACTCCTCTCTCTTGAGCACCTCCAGTACAGTATTGGGCTCACACACGGTGACCAAGGAGCTGGACCCTAACATGAAGCCAACCAGAGATCCATACGTTTTCCGCCACTCCACCATGTGTAGGTGAATGTACTGTTTTGGCATGGAGAGCACTGAGCCGATGAAGGGCAGACAAGGTGGACCTGATCAACAAGTGAAACGTTCACATATTATTAACAAACAAAGTAATAGTTCATACTGTCCTTACAGGAAAAGTGCCAAACAGATTAGTATTTTCTTAATTCTAGCCAAACATCAGGAACTATGAAGACGNACTGTCCTTACAGGAAAAGTGCCAAACAGATTAGTATTTTCTTAATTCTAGCCAAACATCAGGAACTATGAAGACGCATGAGAATATTGTATTCTGTAACTGTTATCCTTAGTTTTGTAAACAACAGACTGAGATACGTTCAATCGACATAGTGCTACTCAAACTATGGTACGAGAACAAGTTAATAAAATACACACCTCAAAAAAAGTGTTTACCTACCGTGATTTCTAAGTTATTAAGTTGCTTACGCCTCAAGAGAAAGTACCTATGGGATGTAAATACAATCTATCTGTACAGAAGACGGCGCCAGACTTGGCAAATGTCTTTTTGTAATGTGCCTACTTTCCCAGCGAACATCCTTCATTTGCAACCAATTAAAGGAGGTGCTGTGAGGGTATAGTCTATTCGCTGTTTGCTCACACTTTTTTAATCAAACCTTTGAAAAATCACCCCATGTATGACCTGCTTAGTTATTTACTAAATATGCCATGTGTCAGAAGTGCTTTATACTTCTGTTAACATAAAAGTATCCTATTTTTAGTTACATGGAAGTTTTACCTATATTTTATTTATAAATTATAACATTTCATTTATAACAAATACGAATAAACACAGTGAGAAAATACTTGTGTTGGTAGCACAAGAAAAGTGCTAAATATGTAATATGTAAGAAATATGTAGTTCTCATGCAAAATACTATTACAACTAAGTGCGCACGAATTCGGTGCGTTGTCCCTTTGGTGTTATTTTTTAGACTTAGTTAATCTTAGTTTCCACGAGGCGGAGAAATATCCTGGAAGTAGAACTGAGGGTTGTGCGAGGCGATTCAGACGAATATCATCAGACACGACGATATGTAACAGTGCAAAATGTATTGAGGAGTGTACATAAATAGAATATGTAAAAAAAATCATAAACATGAATATTTTAAACTAGGTTGTCATGCTGCTATGCTAATGCAGATTTCTTAATGTTGGATCTGTTTTAATCGCACTGTTTTGCTGGGTGACTGTGGTGACATAAAATGTAGCCGTGTTTGGAAATGGATTTAGTTAATTTTTGCTGCGTCATTTTATAAAATGGCTTTCTAGACATAGTTTGTGAATAGGGAGTTCCCTTCTTTAGAAGTCAATACCGAATATAATAAACTAGCTTACCGACAGGCAGTTTCGAAAAACTAGTTTCTCGCATAACATTTAGCTGTGAATATGCAATCCGTTAATGATAACCCAACATTATCAATATGTCTTCCAGTTAAACCACTCTGACAACCATCAAAATTACGATCACTACATGCTTCCAGATATTATTTGCAACCAGTTTCACTTATCTGCTGCCCTGCCAACCCATCCAAATAGCCGTTAGTTTGTAGGTCAGGAATCCCGTCCCAACCTTGGTACAGTAGTCTACCTGACTAGAGTTCGGAGATATCTCGGTCTATCGAGGATTTGTGGTGAGCTCTTCAAGGGTAGGTCCTCTGCTCCCTAGTAGTTGGGATGCATGACCCATGTCGGCCTCCGCGAGTTGGTCCCTCTACTGCCAGACCACCTTGGTCCATAGACCGTCCCCGCAGTCGACTCTGNACACCACATTGGTCCATAGACCGTCCCCGCAGTCGACTCTGAGGGAATGCGTTGAGTGATAGAGGGACAACCACACAAGGCTGGATAGCTCCTCCCATTCTCTCCTAGTCGGGAACCTGGCTTGGGCCCATCGCTTAACACCATCCATCTCGGTATGGATCTGCCAACTCGTGACTTCCTGTGCAGTGGTGGGAAGGATGTTGACGTTTTTGTCAACTCCAGAGTCCTGGTTGCCTTTGCTGCTGATGTTCGTAAGTTTCTCTACCTGCACCAAGTCTTGATAAGTCCCTTGGCGGGGCAACTCCCCATTGTTGTCTGCGCCTACCCACTGTGATGGAGATAGTGATATCACAGTGTCCTCAATTACTGACATATGACAACCATTTAAAATCTGGTTAATTACCTGTACATGCAACCCTTCAAGCTACCTTTGCAATAATGTGTTCCCCGCCCCTTTCCTTCTTCACAAAATGGTATTTATATTTCACCCCTTGTAATTGATATGGTCTTGTTTGCACTTGGGCATTGGAACAGCCTTTGCGTGAGCTTGGCGTGAGTGCTCTTCATCTCTCTCCCCTCTAAGCTCGGCTGGAAAGTGCAATTGCTAGTCTCTACTATCCCTTCTACTGGGCCCTCTACGGCTCCACAGTGCACCCTGCCGATGACTCCGAGATGCAACAAGCACGAGCCAGCACACCAGTATCTCCAGAAGCGACAATCATGTTCGCCGCTGCCTCCGAAGTGAGTGCCTTGCGATCCAGCATACTGATGGTCCCGGGATATATGCCTAGGACGAGCCAGCGCCTCACTAGCTCCACGACGCGAAGGCACGACCTGAGCATCCTATTGTCGCCACTACGGCTCCAACTTATTCAGAAATGGGTCAGTGTTCCTTCCCTCCTGCCGTCTGGAGAGGGATTTCTCCAATGCTTCCAGCGTCTCCAGGGGAATCTAGTTCCAATTACTAAAAAAAGAAAGCATTGACAGAGCACATGGTTTATTCAGAATACTTACCCTGGCCACACAGATTCTCTGTTACTTTTCACTCAGCTCCTTAGTATGGAGCAGCCTATCCCGGGACCACAACATTTATACTACTTAATCTGACATATACCATCAGTCCAGATATTTCGACATAAGTAAGTTACGCTTGACATTATAAAATATGTGTTTCTGTTCGCATACTTGTCACTACTTAAATATATTGAACAATTTCAGTGTAAATCGCTAGTTCTGAAGTTTTCAGTTTTAAATTTTTTTCTGCCTCGAGAAATTGTAACAACTACTAACAATTTGAAACCATTTTTCAAATATCTTGTTTAAATACTGCAATATTTTGTAGTGTGTATATTTCTATGCGACTTTCTATATGTCTGAGAGTAAAAATGTCAATTGGAATTTATTTTGAACATTCGTATAGGCTTATGATTTATTCTTCTAAATTGCCCCATGACTATAACAAAAGCCTTTTAGCATGAAATAAAGAATATCTACTGTTATTTAAAGTAAATAATACACCATTTTAATAATATCAACTCCATATAGGTGTAGTAAGCAAGGTGGCATATGATATAAAAACAATTGGCCAGAAAATTGTGTTCCATCAATTAAAGTTACCGATAACTAGGAAAATCAAGTACTGTTCCACAAACGTATGTAAATACCTAGCGACTGGGCTCTGTAGTCGCCTAGTGTCTTTCACAAAATACATGCTACAACCACTTACAAACGAAGAAAAGTTGTAATAACACATTTTCTCGTACCTCGTACCATTTCTTCGACTACCCTTGATACGTCTGTTGTCTTGCGTGGTTCCACTGTTCGTGTTACAATTACTGACAACAGGTGGTTAGAAAAGTCTTCAGTTTGATAACTACCAGCGCATACAAAAATGTTTCACCCAAACTGTGCACACGAACTTGAAGCTACTGGCCGATAAGAAAGAAGAGGCGAGGAGAAGGGAACGGCTTGTCGCATATTTTCCGGGGATTCCATTTTTGTTTGCTGAACAGTAGTTACAGTTGATTAAATCTGGAAGTGTAGCAGTGCTTTTCGTTTTATGTAGAGATTATAAAGGAAAGCAGGCTGAAGGTTTTTCAGAACTTCTTGTATTTTTAAGTAAGCTTGTATCCCGTTTACTACTTATTCAGGAACCCAATTTTTCTCAAGAGGATAGATTAAAACGTTTTAACGTCTTTGAAACATTACATTTCTTGCATCAAGTCTCTTTAACCTGCTGAAGCATATAATTTCTGATTAATTCTATGATTTTGATCAACTATTTACTTTTAATATTTAAAAAGCTATGGGGACAAGAAAATCGTTTAAAAAAGTTTTTTTAAAAATTGTGATAATGGTATGTTATCAACATAAATGATGTGAAGCAGAACTCGAAACTTTAACATGAAGATATAGTTTGTGACTGTTATCAGTGTTTTTATACAAACCACTAGAAATGTAAATATACCATTGAGCACAGGCTACATGCGCAAGGACCCAGCATCACGTCTTCTCAACATAGTAGTACTCACCAGGAGGAAAGTTTGTGGGCTTCATGGTGAACCAGGAATAGATGACGTAGAAGACGCACAGACCAATGGCAACCGTCAGAATCATAGCTGTAGCTGCAACAGTAAATATGGAACGTGTTACTTATTTACATAACGCTTCACTAACCAATTCAAGTTCGAAACCACATCGCAGGCATCGGGAGATACAGGAGTAAAAAACCTAGCCATCAATTGAGGTTGTGTGTTTCAATCCGTCTATTTTATTCTTAGTGTTTGAATTTATCCTATGAATGATTATTGCGTGTATCAGCAAATACGATAGTCGTCTAAGGGCTTGGAAACGTATAAATAAAATGGAAAATATTTTCTAAAGACATTTTATTAATTTCCTGCCCGGCGTAGCTGTTTGTATACGAATCACATACTTACAGTATCTCAATTCTTATTGGAACAGTCAGATGGGGAAAAACTTCACATTCAGACGACAGCGAAAGTAAAAGTTGATGCATATACACAGAACGAGCATTGAACTTTACGCGCGATAAATCACTGTCCATAGAGGTGCGTTAATGAACACACGCCTTCAGATTTTCGCGTTGATACGCATAGGAGTCATATGCTTTAGCAGCATGGAAGTTACATTTTGTGGAAATAATCTCTTCAGATACGGTATGGAGACGAATATGTAGCTGAAAATATCATTAATGGGCAAGTGTTACTGCTTATAGTAATAATGTCACAATTAAAAAAAAAAATCTCTCGGTATAGTCAGGTTTTTTAAGGGATGTATGTCTTAATTAAATTAAATAAGTAATACGAATTTCCTAACTTATTGACACAACAATATTAAAAACTTTCTATGTTGGTTTTTTTGCTATCACTTGCTATTCACTGTTAATAAATAATTACATAATCGTCCATCATCTATCAGAAATTAATACATCCAAATAGTTAACAATAACACAGGCCAACGATAAAAAACTTGTTTAATGATTTTGCCGGATTCTTATGTTTTTGGTGTGCTGAGTTTGAAAATAATAATAAAAAAGTCATAACACCCACCATTTTTTTCACATTTGAATATACGAAATGTGAGAAATTAATTTTTTATCTAATATTTGTGCATTTTTATACACTATTGTTTTTAATATACATTTTATATACTTTATACATATTATTAATATACTAAAACATACAGTAAATCTAAGTAAAATTAGGTTGGCAGTGGTGGTACGACTGTTTGTTTTCTTTCAGTCAACACCACCTCACTTTTCAGCTTTTTACCCATGTGCTCTAAGTATGGCTAACCGTGGTTGTAAAAACTTTCCTAGCAGTTTTTGTTATATATGTGGTGAGTTTGTAATTTAAAAATATCAAAGAAACATTACAGAGTTTCTTAAAAAAAAGTGTACTTGGTATATTTTGGAATAAATCTCGGTGATCAAGAAAAAACCTTGGGCTCCACACAAGGTATGCTATGTTTGTGTTGAAGACCTTAGAAAATGGCCAAAAAAAGAAAAGACAGCTTTTAGATTTGCAGTACCCATGATATGGAGAGAACCAAAAAATAATTCAGACGATTGTTATTTTTGTAGCATTGATGTTTCTGGATATAACTCTAAAAATAAGAAAGTAAATGTCTACCCTAATCTTCTTTCAGCTATTTGGCCAGTCGGTCATGGTCCGGGACTTCCTGTCCCTGAGCCACCACAGGCTATTGATGATGTTTCACTTGATCAGTCCAGCGAAACTGAATCTGATAAAGGTAAACCGGATGATGATGAGTTCCAATGTTCTCTAGAAAATTTAGAACCTCAGTTGTTTACACAGGCTGAGTTAGATGATTTGGTAAGAGATTGGGGTCTGACTAAAGAGAAAGCTGAATTGCTTGGCTCTAGGCTAAAAGAAAAACATTTGCTGGCACCTGAAACATCTATTTATCAATATAGAACAATAAATCAGCAGTTCGGTAAGTTTTTTAAGCAAGAACAGGATTTGGTGTACTGCCATGATATGGTGGTCTAATGAATGAATTTGGAATTGAGTACAACAATGAAGAATGGAGGCTTCTAGAGACTCATCAAAAACTAGCTTAAAAGCTGTTCTTTTACACAATGGTAATACTTATGCTTCACTGCCAGTGGCTTTTATATGTGAGTGGGACAGCAGAGCAAGGGATCGACACTGCTCCACAAAACATTGGCCTGTAAGAAAAACCTTAACACCTGAAAAGAAGAACATTTTGCATAAAACTTTAATAGATCCGAAAACAATTCTTCTACCACCTCTTGCCTAAAGATTGTGAATGTTTTAAGTATTTATGTGAAAAGTTTCTTCATTTATCAGGAGCCAAACTGAAAGAAGGGGTTTTAGTTGGGCCTGACATTCGTAAAATGATGTTCACTTTGAAACAAAAATGACTACAAAGGAAAAGGAGGCTTTGATATCATTTAAGCAAGTTGTGACTAAGTTTTTGGGTAATGTTAAAGACCCAAACTATGAGCTTATCGTAGCTAATATGATAGACAAGTTCAAAAATCTGGGATGCCTGATGAGCCTTAAAGTCCACTTCTTACACAACCATCATGACTTTTTCCCTGACAACTTGGGTGATGTGAGTGAAGAGCAAGGGGAGCGGTTTCACCAGGACATCAAAGTGATGGAGAAACGTTACCAGGGACGATGGAATGTCAGCATTATGGGTGATTACTGCTGGTCACTTCACGGAGAACAACAAAATGTAGCATTATGGGTGATTACTGCTGGTCACTTCACGGAGAACAACAAAATGCAGTATTATGGGTGATTACTGCTGGTCACTTCACGGAGAACAACAAAATGCAGTATTATGGGTGATTACTGCTGGTCACTTCACGGAGAACAACAAAATGCAGCACATCGGAGAAAAAGCTACATAAGAAGCTTCAAAGAGAAGAGAGAAAGGAAATACCAAAAAATAAACACTTAAAATGTATGTACAATCGCATACATCGCATTTTTAAATATAAATGCATAATGTGAGAAAAATGTGGGTGATACAAAAACCATGCAACCCATTTAAACATAACTTTGTATGCATGCAGTATCTATTACAACCGTGTCCACACAGAGCCTCTTCTGTGCGCCATTTCTTAAGAAAGTGCGACACGAAAAAATGAAGTTTTTATTTCATATCTCGGAAAACAATTAACCGCTTCCTACCAAATTGTGAACACAAGTAGTACTGCCATAGGCCAAAACAAATAATATATGTTGAGTGGGTCAAATAATTATTTAAAAAATGGCAGCTATATAAACTAAACCATTTTACTTATTTCAACTTAACTTTGTATAGGTACTGGCAGTATCTATTACCATCAAATGCACTTATTCATAAACACTTTTATTTCAGAATATATTATTATATCGTAGATAAATAATACTAAGTTAAAATGTTTATATGGCGGCCATTTCGAAAACAAGTGTCTAACCAGCTCAAAAAATTTCCGTTTATATGGCCTACCATAGTGCTACTTGTCTGCCATTTAATAGAATTTGGTTCATTGTTTCCCCGAGATATGAAAAAAAAAATTTTGTAGTTATACTTATTTTGGCGCGTTGAGGGTATAAGTTTTGTGTGCAACGGAAGTTGCGCGCGCACAGTGTAACGAAATTCGACAGTGAACGTGGTAGGGGTATGACCCAACGCGCATGCGCGTATAGTTGTACGCGCACAATGTTACGAAATTCAGCATGCGCGTATCGTCTAGTTATATACCAATGCAAGGTACACAACATAGCACGTGGTTATATTTAAAACCAACAGAAAATCAGTTCATGTAATAAGCAAATTGAAAAACTTTTCATTTATATAGTTTGAATTCAATTATGATATAGGACAGGATCTGAATGAATATAAGCGTTAAATGGTAACATACATAATAAAATTTTATTTTAGTCACGCCAAAGAAGTATAACTTCTAACGTGCCCATTTTTTTTCATGTGGTGCCATTTTACAAAAAAAAACTAAGAAATGAGTTTCGGTATAGATACATGCGATGGTTGTAGTGGGTACTGCCAGCTTAGTATGTTCATTTGAAATTAGTTTCATAGTTTTATATATATAGTTTACAAATATGAAAATGTTTACATTACCACCATTTTGAAAATAAGTGCCTGGCCCACTTATAATATATTTATTATTTGGCTTACTTTAGTACTACTTGTATGCCAAATTTGGTAGGATTTTTTAAAATTTATTTCCCGGAATATTACATAAAAACTTTATTTGCATGTAATAGTGCTATCTTACAAAATGGCGGATAAAAGAGGCTCTGTGTGGTTACATTTGATGGTTTAAAAGTATACTGTTTGCATACAAGGTTTAGTTAAAATTAGTTATGTGTTTTTTATATTTAGCATACTAGGCTTAAATGTTTATAGGACCACCATTTTAAAAATAAAAGTGACCTACTTAAAATATAAACATTTATATGGCCTCCCATAATACTGCATGTTTGCCAAATTTAATAGGAATCAGTAGATTGTTTCCCGAGATATGGTGTAAAAACATTATTTATTTATGTGGCGCTATCTTTAATGGAGAACGAAAGAGGCTATGTGTAAGCATATACGATACTTGTAATATATACATTCAGCATACATTTTTGGGCCTAAACTGGCCGAACGATATGTTAGAAATAGCAAATAAATATTATATATTTGTATGGCCGCCATTTTGAAAATAAGTGCTTCGTCGATACAAATCGTATGTGTTTATATGAGTTACAATCATATTACTCATGTGCCTGATTTGGCGATAGTCAGTTGAGTAGTTTTCGAGATATAATGTAAAAGTTTTATTATTTCATGTAATTCAGTTTTCCAAAATATCATCAACATACAAAATTTTGTTAAAATCGGTTAAACGTTTCCCAAAATATGACATAACATGTTCAATTTTATAAATGACAGCCATTTTCAAAATAAGCATCCGGCGTGGTTGAAAGCATAAGTCAGATGTCCTTACTAAGTACTATACGTGTACCGAGATAATGAAATTCGGTTCACTCATTCAAAATTTTTTGGGGAGCACACACACACAGGCACACAGACAGGAAAAGTATATCATAAGTCTATCTCACCTTCGGGAAGTAGGCTAAAAAATAGATTCCATGGTTTCTGCATAATATCATGTTAAAATCGTAATTTTATGTGTTTGGCTGACACAAATATTACTTAATTACAGTTACATGACAATTTAATGAATGCACGCCCCTGCACCTCAGGAAACTGCAAGCACAACTAACGCCGACAGCGCTACGATGCAGCTTGGCTCGCACCTACTGCCTTATTGCCAAGCGAGGATTTCAAAAATAGAAGAAAAAAATTAGAGGCAAAAATTTCCCAGATTTTACAAACGCGACTATATTATTTGTTTGAAATTATTTTGAAGTTAATGTCAAAATATGTGTATGGCTCAATCAGCGCGTGGCCATTACGTGAACTAATGCAGAAAATTGTTTTTTTTTTTTTTTTTTTTTTNGCAAAATAATATAATTTACCACATTGTTACGCTTGTGTTTTGTGGTAAATTCTTTACCTTTATTTCAAGAAATATATGCTTAAAAAACTTAATATACAACGTGTTTCTTACAGGTACGCCCTTTATTTGACGGCATAACATTTCGGTGCTGATGAGAAACCAAATACCCACTTACTTAAATTATAAGAAGCGTTCTGTAAAATAACAATTTGCTTATAAGTAGCGAAAACCCGTTTTACGCAAAAATATTTATGTTCATGCTAAATAGACTCGAATTTCGTACGTTCACTCTTGCGCATATTCTTCGGTTATTGGCACGTGCCTTTGTGAAGAGACATCTTCGTAATGAGTTGCCAATCAGAATTAGGCAACTTCAATACCGTACGTCTGTGATGCGCGTTGACACCTAAGACGCATTGCAATTCAAATCATCCAATCACGAAAGTGGATCAGAACTAAAGTGTTTTGTAATTCAACTAGTCGAGGAATCTTTTCGCCAAAAATACGTGCCCTTTCTTATAACTTATTAACATTTCTTAAAGTACACTTAAACAGTCCCAACAAATAAGTCCATGTATTCGAAACGACATTTCGGTGGAGCATACCACATGTGTTCGTGCTTTACAATATTGAAATTATCGCCTTGCAAGATAGTTTTCATTTCCGTTATTATTTTAATGTATAACTGTATTACTTAACGAAATTATACAATTGGTAGCCATGGCCAAGTTAAGCCTCGGTATACGGCACTAGTTACTTTGGAATTTATTGCCGTTTAATTTTTTTCAAAAAGAAAAAATACTGGCACTAAATTAATTAAGTGTAATAACTGTATCAATTTGGGTAGACTACCATATTGCGCTTTCACGAGACGGCCTGCCACTCCGTCCTGAAAGTAATAAGTTGGCACTGAGGGCACACTTTGCTATGAATGAAACCGGTTATGAGACACGAAGTTGCACCAATGAAAGAGCGTCTTGCGCTCACGTGAAGACAGTTACGTAAAATACTGTTTTTATTAGAAAATATTTCATACACGCCGAGTTTTATGCAATAAACGAAAGGTGGTTATTTTTTTATGTTTATCAAAAGAGTTTTTTTTTTAATTTCGACCATTTTTATTGCAATGCTGGTTGCTAATTTACATTGAAAAATACTGTCATGAGCTACCTCGAGATATTTATGTAATCACATTAAGAAAAATATTTAATTTTTTCATAATTTTGGTTTTAAATATAAGGTTTTTTTTTTATAATTGTTCTGTGGCTATCCCTGAAATTTTGTGAAATAACATTTGTTAAGCACGTAATAAAAATTAAATAATTTTAATTGAGTTGTTTAATTCTTGTAAATAATAGGGCTTATTTTATTTTTTTGACCCAAAGACAGTAAATGCACGACTTTGGCAAGTAGTTATTCATTACAGTGGAGTCTCCGTTATCCGTCAGTCTCGGGACCTTCACCGTGACGGTTGAGAGAATAGACGGATAATAGAAATGCTCCCCCACCCCTTCTCAAAGACACGACAGATACTAGCGATAATAATGTATACGATATTTTGCACTATATTTTAAACAGGTAGAAATTAATATAAATTCGTACAGTACAGTATGTATTTGATATTAAATATTGTAGACTTCTGTTTATTATGTTGATAAAATAACAAAATTGAATACAGTACTATTGTGTATATGTTCAGTAGTATAATCCTACCTAAAAAAGTCTGTCATTCCTTTTGTTGTAATACTCCACGGGCTTTTGTTACTGCCGTGTTGCGTATCTTACGTAGGAGTAATATCTGTGTAGCGTCTGCCTCTTCTTGTTGCTTGTACCATTCAATGCACTTGGAAAACATGTTTTCAGCGTCACTGTGGCTAATTATTTTGGGACAATCCTTGAGTGTATCATCCTCTTCTTCTTCACTTAAACATTCTACCTCCTGTGTTGCTCTTAATACAAGTTCCTCATCGTTTAATATTTCAAAGCCTCCCTCAAATCTGTCAATCCCCAGCCATTCACTTACTTCACCTATTGATGTGTTTTCTCCACCTGGAATCCCTTGACACAGAAGTAAAATTTCCTTATAATTTCAAGATTCGTTTATGGCCTCATTCTCGTTTACAGTCTTAGGCCACAGTTTGTTCCAGCCCTTTTTTTAATGTTTCTTCTGGTATATCTTGCCAGGCTTCAAAGATATTAAAAATTGCGTCTTTAATAGTGTATGGTCTCCAAAACTGCTTTACACTTATTAATTCATTCCCAACGCAAACAACTTTTTGAATAAAGCATTTTCGATAACGTCGCTTCATGCTTTCAATAATACCCTGATCCATGGGCTGAATTAGTGGGGTAGTGTTAGCAGGCAAAACGTGGCACGTAATTTTTCTATCATCACTTTGTAAGTCATGAGAAGGATGAGTTGGTGCATTGTCCATTAATAGCATGGCTTCTTCAGGCAATCCGATGGATTTTAAATGTGATTTTACATTTGGCACAAACACACTGTGGAACCACTCATTAAATATATCCTGGCTCGTCCAGGCACTTTTTTGTGCATAATATTTGGCAGGTAAGACGTTTAAATTCATATTTTTGAAAGCTCGAGGCGTTTTAGATTCCCCAATGATTAGTAAAGGAAACCTATGTCTATCATTTGCATTCGCACACACCATAACAGTTATGCGGTCTTTTTGCATTTTAAAACCAGGTGCAGATTTTTCTGATAACGAGGCTAAGGTTTTCACGGGAAATACTTTCCAATTTAGGCCAGTTTCGTCAAAGTTGTAAACCTGATCTCTGACCAAATTTCTATCTTTTATTTCTTTCATTAGTTTTTCCCGATATTCTACAATGACTGTACTATCAGCGCTTAGTTTTTCACCCGATATGTCCAACTGCCTCATGCCATGTCGACCCTTAAATTTATGCAGCCAACCTATACTAGCCTTAAATGAAGGATCCCCATGAAGCTTCTTGTTCATCTCGAGAGTTTTAGCCATTATTATGGGCCCAGAAACTGGTATCCCTTGACTGAGGGGTTGAATGAACCACTGATACATTACTGTATCCAGTTGGTCCAGTTTTGCTGGCTTCATCGTTTTTCTTAGTTTNAGCTTGCTAGCTTACTAGCACAACTTACTAGCCTGGCTTCGGAATACTAGCCTCGTGTATCTCGGGTCTAAGGGTACACTTTGCTATGTATGGAACCGGTTATGAGACACGAAGTTTCACCAATGAAACAGCGTCTTGCGCTCACGTGAAGACAGTTACGTAAAATACTGTTTTTAATATGAAATGTNAATGAAACAGCGTCTTGCGCTCACGTGAAGACAGTTACGTAAAATACTGTTTTTAATATGAAATGTTTCATACACGCCGAGTTTTATGCAATAAACGAAAGGTGGTTATTTTTTTATGTTTATCAAAAGAGTTTTTTTTTTATTTCGACCATTTTTATTGCAATGCAAGTTGCTAATTTACATTGAAAAATACTGTCATGAGCTACCTCAAGATATTTATGTAATCACACAAAGAAAAATATTTAATTTTTTCATAATTTTGGTTTTAAATATGTTTTTTTTTTTAATTGTTCTGTGGCTATCCCTGAAATTTTGTGAAATAACATTTGTTAAGCACGTAATAAAAATTAACTAATTTTAATTGAGTTGTTTAATTCTTGTAAATAATAGGGCTTATTTTATTTTTTTGGACCCAAAGACAGTAAATGCACGCCTTTGGCAAGTAGTTATTAATTACAGTGTAGTCTCCATTATCCGTCAGTCTCGGGACCGTCACCGTGACGGTTGAGAGAATAGACGGATAATAGAAATGCTCCCCCACACCCTTCTCAAAGACACGACAGATACTAGCGATAATAATACTGTACAGTACAGTATGTATTTGATATTAAAAATATTGTATACTTCTGTTTATAATGTTGATAAAATAACAAAATTGAATACAGTACTATTGTGTGTGTATATGTTCAGTAGTATAATCCTACCTAAAAAAGTCTGTCATTCCCTTTGTTGTAATACTCCACGGGCTTTCGTTGCTGCCGTGTTGCGTATCTTGCGTAGGAGTAATATCTGTTTAGCGTCTGCCTCTTCTTGTTGCTCGTACCGTACAATGCACTTGGAAAACATGTTTTCAGCGTCACTGTGGCTAATTAATTTGGGGAAATCCTTCAGTGTATCATCCTCTTCTTCTTCACTTAAACATTCTACCTCCTGTGTTGCTCTTAATACAAGTTCCTCATCATTTAATATTTCAAAGCCTCCGTCAAATCTGTCAATTCCCAGCCATTCACTTACTTCACCTATTGATGTGTTTTCTCCACCTGGAATCCCTTGACACAGAAGTAAAATTTCCTCATAATTTCCAGATTCGTTTATGGCCTCATTCTCGTTTACAGTCTCAGGCCACAGTTTGTTCCAGCCCTTTTTTTAATGTTTCTTCTGGTATATCTTGCCAGGTTTCAGCGATATTAAAACTTGCGTCTTTAATAATGTATGACCTCCAAAACTGCTTTACACTTATTAATTCATCCCCAACGCAAACAACTTTTTGAATAAAGCATTTTCGATAACGTCGCTTCATGCTTTCAATAATACCCTGATCCATGGGCTGAATTAGTGGGGTAGTGTTAGCAGGCAAAAGGTGGCACGTAATTTTTCCATCATCACTTTGTAAGTCATGAGAAGGATGAGTAGGTGCATTGTCCATTAATAGCATGGCTTCTTCAGGCAATCCGATGGATTTTAAATGTGATTTTACATTTGGTACAAACACACTGTGGAACCACTGATTAAATATATCCTGGCTCATCCAGGCACTTTTTTGTGCATAATATTTGGCAGGTAAGGCGTTTAAATTCATATTTTTGAAAGCTCGAGGCTTTTTAGATTCCCCAATATTAGTAAAGGAAACCTATGTCTACAATTTGCATTCGCACACACCATAACAGTTATGCCGTCTTTTTGCATTTTAAAACCAGGTGCAGATTTTTCCGATAAGGAGGCTAAGGTTTACACGGTAAGTGCTTTCCAATTTAGGCCGGTTTTGTCACAGTTGTTAACCTGCTCTCTGACCAAATTTCTATATTTTATTTCTTTCATTAGTTTTTCCCGATATTCTACAATGACTGTACTATCAGCGCTTAGTTTTTCACCCGATATGTCCAACTGCCTCATGCCATGTCGACCCTTAAATTAATCCAGCCAACCTATACTAGCCTTAAATGAAGAATCCCCATCAAGCTTCTTGTTCATCTCGAGAGTTTTAGCCATTATTATGGGCCCAGAAACTGGTATCCCTTGACTGAGGGCTTGAATGAACCACTGATACATTACTGTATCCAGTTGGTCCAGTTTTGCTGGCTTCATCGTTTTTCTTAGTTTGACATCTCCGTCTGTCGTTTGTATTTTTGAAACATGACTTTTGATTTTATCTGCATCTTTCTTAATATCAATGACTGTCGTCCGCTCGATTCCATATAGTGGAGCGATACTTGTGCTTTCTCCTTTACGCAGTTGTTTTTTAATTTCAAGTTTTTGAGAAAGTCCCAATACAACACGTTTCCGTTTCTCAGGCATTTTTAAACACACTACACTTTGACAACAACCTGAGGACAATGACTTGCTGACTAAGTGATTACCGCTACTGAACTGACTGAAGGAATGGGAGTGCGGATGGGTGTCTAGGAATTCGGGTAGGGTGGTGAGGAAGACGGAACGATTCTACGAAGTACATATGTAGGTTGTACATAAACAACAAACGCGAGTCATTCGCATTCCGCACCGCACAGAATGTATTTTTACTGGGCATATGTATTACAGTACAGTATACGTATTGTTGAACTCAATAATGTGCTTAATTTGATCTAATATGAAGCGAGAAAAAAGTTATTTCATTTTTAGTTTATTAAGTTTGTTTTTTGTATCCAATTTTACTATTTTGCTTGTCATGTCAGTTTACTGATGGTTAACAGAAACTGACGGTTAAAAGGGTGACGGTTAACGGAGACTCCACTGTATTTAAAACCATACACGAATCTGCGAATGACGTTACGTGCAACGTCTACGTGTTCCACTGCGTTTCAGACATGTAAGAAACTGTGAACTTAGCTTCCGAAGAACCTTAACTTGCAGTTATAAACACAGTACCCTTTATGTACATAGTGAATGATCCTATGAAAGTTCAGGCAGTGCTTACTCGGACAGCGATAAGGTACCGTTCCAGTTTGATAACATCGACGCTTCAGATGAAAGAGTTGGAATTGTGTTTTAACACGAATGATATAACTTTAAGAAAAAAATCGCTATTTACTGTTTATAGTCGAATGCTTTTAGTACGGCGTTGTTTACGTGTGTCTTGCAGTTGCTGATGGCGTAACAAACTGAGTTGTTTTTTTTTTTTTTGTTGGCTAGACTCTCAGATGCTTCTGACACTGTAGCGATGACCCTGATGAACCAGAGAGCACGTGTTATCTGTAGATATGTAGAGCCCGTCACTGCTGTTTTCAAAAGGATTAAATTTGTTTACTCTCATGTAAGATTTAAAATCATAATTAACAGAGTGAAATCAGGAGTGGTATGTCCAATTAGTTATAGTCTGTTCGCGGTATTTTCACACTTTTTTTTTTAACAAATCACTCCAAATATGACGTGTTTGGTTAATTCCCAAATATGTCACGAATCACAAGCATTTTATACATTTATTAACATAAAAGTATTGTGTTTTAGTTAAATTAAACTTTTACTTATATTTTGTTATTAAAAAATATGTAATTTATAACTAATATTAATAAAAGCAGAGAGTAAGTGAGTGTGTTGGTAATGCCTACTAAGAAATAGTTCTCACGCAAAATGTTATCTAAATGAGTGCACACGAATGCGGTGTACTGTACTTTTGGTTTTTATAGACTTGGTTATTAAGCTTTGTTTGTATGAGACGGAGGAATAACCTGAAAAGTTCAAAGAAACCATGCATGGACTATATTTTGAGATGTGCGCAGATGTATCGAAACAGTTTAGCCGTTTATTATTGGAAAAAACAGTTGAACACCAAAGTTTTTACAAGCACCTCTCTCTCTCTCTCTCTCTCTCTCTCTATATATATATATATATATATAGACACACACACACACACTAGCTGTACCCGCGGCTCTGCTCGCGTGATATATAGTAAGAAACTTATAGGGAGAAATTACGGTATTTGTTAGTAGACAGACACTGATCATAAACACAGAACATAGCACTAACGATGTCATGTTTTGGTGCTAGAAGCGCTCTTTTACATAGCCACTGGTCGTCATTTATATTTCTTTGTAGATATCGGTAAACGATAGCAATCAGTTCCGTATCACTGCGCCAAATTACTAAAATCCCCCGTTAGTGGCACACAGCCCTCGGCATCTGTTTCTAACCGCCCATATCCAATTTGTAATAGTGTATCAGCATAGTGTCATGTATCAACGTCATTGTAGAGGTGCACTCTCATAATTATGGTACGCAAAATATGAACCTCGTGACTTTGTCATAACTATGGTACACATTATGGTACCCTCTTATAGTACCGACATAAATTTTTTTCCTGAGAGAATGCGATATTTTTTCGGGATAAAAAGTAGCATAGATCACTTCCCGGCCCTCCAACTATCTCTGTGCAAAAAATTACGTCGATCCGTCGCTCCGTTGCGACATGAAAGGACAAACAAACAAACACACTTTCACATGTATGATATATGTGTGTATGTGTATATATACATTTAACAATAATTTCATAAATTGTTTTGGTTTCTGCGCGAGAGTATATTCGAGTAGTAAGAGAAGTTACCTGAACGTTTTGCAACACCTACAAAATGTATGCGTTCATTTCGCTGCTGTGATGCTACTCGCTTTCTCACGCCGTTCTCGTCGCATCGCCGTATTGCCTTCACTAGTCTACAGCCACATACCGTGAACCATTTGTGCATGCAAAATGAGAATAACTAGCCAACGGTGATCTGAGCAAATCTATCAACTGCGAACGAGTCGTCCGCGAGCGGCTCTTCAAGTGAACTGACATGTCTCACCTTGGCAGACACAACGTTCCACAGGGCACGATCGATGTATGTAGCAGGCTGGTCGCAGACAACTGAATAACGCCTGAGCGTCCGCGAGTGTTAAAGCAGCGAAGGACAAACTAATCCTCATATTTCAAAGAGGCCCCGGTTAGGTGGCGCTTGTCAGTGGCGCATGTCGGTGGCGCAGTTTTGGAAGACGGAAAAGTGGTAGAAGCGGGGAGACAAAGCTGAAAGAACCTCTTTGTACAGTGCAGTTCAGTGAACAGATGCCGAATTTCTACGATGCCATCGAGTGTTCCCGTCACGTTCCAGCGAAAGTCTCGATATTCCGGCAACAGTCGTGTTCAGAGAAACTCATCAGCTAGGAGCAAGCACGCAGTGGCCACTTCCCACAGATAGGCTATCTGGAACAATGTAAATATAAAGACAATAGTAACATAACTAATACTATTTCTTTTTTTTAATTTAGCATTTTATTTTAGGCTCTAATTCATTCAAATAACGTTCTAGTCGGGAACGCAGGTTTGTCTGCAGAAGAAATGTACCGTCAGTCTTCAAAACCATTAACTTCAAGAAATTATAGGATGCTCGCGGTAATTGAGCACATTTGAATTCAACCTTTGCAAAAAGTCACTTCCCCTACCTGCAAAACTTTTAACGTGCAGACTGGCTGGCATGTGCCCAATAAAGTCGGTAACGACGTAGGAAATGTAATCCCGAGTCTTATTGTTGAATTTAACATGTCAGGTATACATTTGTGAACACTGAAATGATTTATTTTGCCTTCTCTCGTTTAACGCATACAAGTTTAATAATAAGTAAATTGGTAAAATGTTTGCTTTCCTAATAATACAACAGTTTCACTTGACCGACGAATTAAAAAAATGACGAAGCTCATGGCAATGTTAATTTTGCATATGACGGAATGATACACATTGTACAAGCAAATATTCAAAAATGCTCGTTAGAAACCTGTACATATAAGTTAGTAGGTTCTTTTCTTTCCACCGAAAAAAATATGTGTTCTGTTGTGTAGTGTAGTGTAGTGTAGAGTAGCGCAGCTACGCCAGTTTACACAGGAAGGGTTGAAAGAAACGAATTTTGTGCGGCTATCACCGCAATTTTGTTGCACAATTGACAACACGTATTTTTGTGTGTCGGGTTTTACTTTATTATGAAAGTACAAGTGAATTTGATTAATTAATTTGTATTGCTTTGCATTTTTAGCGTTCGTAAATCAAATAATTAGCTTCGAATCTGCAATATCATGTCTGCAGGATTCGACATGCCTCACAAACATGCCCTATAATTATATATTCACTGTTCAGCAAATATAACATAAAATAATCCCCGAAGTCTCGATCTAAGTAAATTCTAAATAATCTCATGTTAATTTCTAATGGTATTTTCATCAAAACAGACAACATGGAATATCAAAGGTTGCATTACTTTTATATTACTTTAAAATGTGAATTATTCCTTGATAACATTCCTTAAACCATAACCTACTATTTTATCTCGTTATGTTTCCTCAATCAAAACAATAAACAGTTGACAAATTTCAAATTCGCACATTTTCATTTGAATTACACCCGTTACACATCCTCAAAAGCTGGTGTAATTTTGTGCTACGCAAACCTGCCTGTGTAGCTGCACTAAGTTGACAGAAACGATCATTTTAATGGATGTGGTGTCACGTCCGGTTGAAAGAAACGACAATTTTGGAGTTTTGCTTGCCTGCACAGTCTGTGTAGTTGAAAGAAACGAACCTATAGTGTACATTGACATGCGGACTTCCAGTTAGGTTGGCAGCGAAGAAATGAAAATAGCCCTAAGATTCGGCGTTGTATTGCAAGCATAATGTTTAAATTTATGTCCAGTGAGGTTAGTGTTTCTTGTTTTATTCATATTATAATAATAAGTTGCGAATAGGTATTACATGCCTAAAAATTATATGTTTCCACTTGGATGACACGTGAATGAAGTGACCAGGCCCATGGAAATGTAAAATTTACATATGGTGGAAGGATACCACGTAATCAGTGAAGTAGGTACTAAGCAGGGTTTTCAGAAGTGAGTTTACCATGAAGAGTCTATACAGTTTGTCACTTTCTTATTAATACACTTCGATGTTATAAAAATATATTTTTGTTTGTGATACTTAAATTTTGTTCTCTCTCTTTCATTAAAAAAAAACTTTCTGGGTTATTTATTTTGTTTATTAAAAACAAGTAAATCTCTTATACTAAAAAATTACACAAAGGCCTATAAAAAAAAAGGAAGTAGCACTTTTCTATGTCTAATTTGAGACTCTTGACGTCTCGTTTATGTCACGTATCATCTCCTTCGACCCACGAGAAAATTTTTAAAAATATTGCCCGAGTGCAACATGAACATTCATTGCAGAAAAGAATCTTCCTACCTTCCCTGCACTTGAAATGCTGCACCTCAAGCCATGCAGCAGCATCCAGCCAATGCAATGGACCTGCGGCGTCCCCCGCAGCAGTTTCTTCGTCAACTCTCGTCCACGGAAAATTAACTACTGAGGTGCGCGGCTGTTGGCAGCGCCGTCAAGTCATTTGCTTTAGGCAGTGTTGCTGGACTGTTAGGACGATGTTGGGCATGCGCGCAATTCGGAATAAAGATGATGATTGGACTTTGTATTTTTGTACAGCACTATTGTCAAAAATCTAGAACGTTATGGTTTCAAAGCTAGTTTCCTAGAAAGAGCCGAGCAAAGCAAAACAAATGGTACACCAGTCAGATCAGCTCTCCCTTTTTGGCGATCCTATTTGACTGAAAAGAAAAAGTATATACGTTAAGCAGAATTATTTGGGGGAGATGGGCACAAGGGGGAAGGGCGGTGGAGTGGTGGAGCTGTCCATGCTCTGCCATTCCGGTCGCCCAGCGGCCATTTTCACTCAAATATTCCATTTTCCCCTCTAAATCAAACATTTTCCCCTCAAAATTTCCCTTTTTCCCCTCAAGATTTCCCATTTTTCCATCAATTAAGCACCGATCCCCCAGTTGCAAAAACGATTCCCCGAAAGGCACTTTTCGTTCCATCGGAAGGATCTGGGGGGATCGTTTTCGAGGGCAGAGCAATGGTGGTCATATTGATTTTATAGGCATAAGGTATGTCAAATCGATACACAGAGTCCGAAGTCAGATCTGACTATCAGCCATCTTGGTTATATCAGCCATCTTAGCCACCATATTGGATCCATCTGACCTTAGCCTTGACCTGGTGACCTTTGACCTTAAAAACCCAAAAAACCCCAAAAAATTAAAACAAAATATTTTTTAATGTTTATTCACAAATAACTAAAAAATAAAATATATTTATTAAAAAATTTAATTTTAATTTTTTTATTACCGGAGGTCTTTCCAGCACCATGAATAGCAGACGACTTATCCCTCTTCAATCAATCACATTGACTTAACATCCCTCTCCCCTCCTACGTTATTCATTCTTCCGTATACCACCATCTTGGTTTTTTCGTTTGTTACTTGTTTCCATGTTCAATGCCTAGGTAGAGCTAGTGTATTAATTATATTTTTACCAAGAGCTGGTGATTTAGCCACCAGATGGCAGCCATATTTATTTATGTTTTTAACTTGTAGGTGGTGCTGTTGGCGCCCTCAATACTGGATTATATTTTCTATGTCTAGGTAGTGCTAATTTCTCGATTATGCTACCTGCTATCGGCCTGTACAGAATGGTGACCAGGACCATTCCTGCAAAGTACGTCAATTGTGATATTTAATTTTTTTTTTCTATGTATGTATTAATATTTTTAATATAAATAGTTTTTTTTTAAATAAAACACTGGACATTTTTTAAACAATAATTTTATTGGGCAATGTACAAAATGAGAAAACTATACACATGTTTATTAATTACAATCTTCTCTGTTCACCGCTCGATGCCGCATCGTCAACCCAGGAATTGTATTGGACTCGGAAACCCCAACACTTGACATACGATCATCCATTACATTATTTCAGCAACTTCTCGATTCTTGAAGCTGTCGATGCTCGAAGACGAATAAACAGTTCTAGTGTGTGAACAGTAATACAGTTATAAATTCTCAGCTGCACTCACGACAGCATTTTGATGGTCTTGTCTCAGCAATTGTACGACACAAGCCAGTCGTGAAGTATCAGGCAGAATGAGTACATTTTTGCAGGTATATTTTCATGTATCGTGAATTCGATCCAGCAGTCGATTACATTGAATGTAATATGATCTTCCTGTTCACTCACAACGAATACCATGAGCAGGGCCAAACACTTGAAAATATCAAGGCTCAGTATCATGAATTGGGGACGTCCATAATATGCATGTAAGAATTGAGCATACATTTGATGTGCCAGCATCTTCATGTTAATACCTACGTACGGATAGCTTTCACTATCCAAACGTATTTTCACATTTTCTATTTGACATGTGTCGAACTGCGAATGACTCACTCTTACGATGTGCTGTCTTCCAGTCTGTAGCCCAACGATGATGTAACTTGGTTTCTCAAAAGTAAAGCTGGACTTCATCATCCAGTTGATGTGCTGCCTTGCTGGCAATCCAGTGTATGTCTGCAGACTCCACGATCTGAAAGCCACAGCGATGTTTTTGCCATCTTCCACATTCTCTAGCATCTTGATATGTTCAGCAATGGTTAACTGTACCTGAAGTTAACCATTGCGATAGACTGTCGTTTCAGTTCCATTGTGTTCCTAATTCGAATTGTAGATAATTCGTTTGTGGTCTTCGGCAAATCCCAATAGCATGGAGAACAGGATGCACACTTCGAACTTGCTTAAATGGTATATAGGAACACTGTAGTCGCCTTCGATTCCCCAGCCTGCCAATTTGGCCGCAGACAGCTCATTCGGCATGAGTTAAAGGTAATTTTTGATCGTAGAGATTATGCCCACATCTCGCTACCGGTCCACCTCGACACCATTGAGAAAATAAGTGATGCGATCGATCAGGTGAAGAAATCNATGCCCACATCTCGCTACCGGTCCACCTCGACACCATTGAGAAAATAAGTGATGCGATCGATCAGGTGAAGAAATCCATTCCTTTTTTATATTCTTCGATGTAGGTTGGATCCGTCTTCTTTAGTGAGAGACTCCCTAATTCGCAGGAAAGACAGGCAAGGAAGAGAGCAGATATCTTGGTGATGGGCCGCTGTCCGAACTTCTGATGGTAGTGTGTATGGCACCTTAGTTACGCCATTTTCAAAAATGACTGGCTCTTCAACGTTTAGTTAATCTTCCACGACGATTGACTTTGAAGCCGAGACTGTGGAGGAAAATCTCGCTAGCATGTGTTTACTCCCTGGCGACCTGTGGTATAGTGATTGCAGGTTTAGCACGACACTTTGTTTTATTGCTTCTGGTCGCCGTAAATCTTATACCCATCTTCTCAAATGCAGACGATGGTGATTTCTTCGTGTAGAAAGTTCACAAACTTTTTGTGCTGGTCGATGTCTGTCAAAACCACCTCACGTGCTCTCTTCGCGACGACCAGAATGTAAATTATGGTTTGGGTGCTATGACGAGTTTAAGACCTATACGAACAATAGGCGAAAATTAGTGCAGCATATTGCTCAGCCTACCATTAAGGTAGATGCTAAATTGCAGTTTATTCGTATCATGTAGACCAGCAAGATGATTACGGGCCACAGTGACTCATGTATTGTCTCTGACTCCTGCGAGAGGAGTCATTTGCGGAGAAAATGAGTCATTTATAATAACCCATTTTGCTCCACAAATGACCCATTTTGCTCTGTAAATGACCCATTTTGCTCTGTAAATGACCCATTTTCCTTCGCCAATGACACATAATTCTTTGCAATGACCCATCTTTATCCACAAATTGCCCATTTTGCTCCCCAAATGACTCCTTCCGCAGGAGTCAGAGACAAGTGGTCACCGAATAGGGGGCCATTTGGTGTGAACCACGTGTCNCCCAAATGACTCCTTCCGCAGGAGTCAGAGACAAGTGGTCACCGAATAGGGGGCCATTTGGTGTGAACCACGTGTCCATGTGCGCTTTCGTGACCACTTGTACCTCCGCAGTCACTAACACCACTTAGCCGACACTGGGCCAAAGTGAACACTCGGCCGGGAGTATGTCAGTATGGGTCGGCGAGAACGGAACACACCTGCCTCGTCGTCATGTACTACATGAAGCTGCAGGAAGAAGCTGATTCNAGTATGGGTCGGCGAGAACGGAACACACCTGCCTCGTCGTCATGTACTACATGAAGCTGCAGGAAGAAGCTGATTCTCTGGTGCTATATTCCACATTTGAACGAGCTACCATTGCACAGTATGACAATCCACTCTGGATGCAGCCAAGACAGTAGAGAATAACTGAATGGTGAGTCCAGATCCGGTCCGGGTGACCTGAAATAGTTGTCTGATCAGTGTATTATTTGTGTAGCCATAGTTGACTTCAAACGGCTACATTCGACATATTACAGACGATACGATTTAAAAACATATGCATCAGTGCAAGAAGAAAGTCTCTTTAAAAAAATGCATCCGTTAAAGTTAGGGGTCGGGGATATTAATGCGGACGTCGTCGGGCAACTATGTTAAGAAAAATGTGAACATTACACAATATTCCTATTTCCAATAGAATGGGTGCCAGCTCACTGGGTGAGCACGAAGTCACAGTTCTCAGGATCGTGGGCCGAACGAACATGTGGCTGTATCCCCTGACACACACTGTACAAATTTACAGGAAAATGTAATATATAGCCGGGGTATTCAGGCTCCCCAGCACGCCTTAATATCACCTTTTTACCTTATAAACGAAGGATGCCTAATTGAGGAGTCGATGACTTCCTGTATAGGGCCAGAACCCAACATACAACAGTAAATGAGAACTCACAAGTTTCGGTTAACTCAAGTAAACTGTATGGCCGAATAATGTACACAGTTACATGTATACAATGCAAATTAAAACGGACCTGACTCACAAGGCCTACCAGCGGCCGTTACTGTACAAAAAGGCAAGAATGGCGCGAAAACTAACACTAGTAATTATACCTCCGGGGTCGGAAAATTGAGCTGACAGACGGGTGCTGCGAACGTGGGGAAGACTGTTGGTAAACTATATGAAAGTTCTAGTAAATTACATTAAAAAATTGCATTTAAGTGTTCAGAACTAAGTATGAAAGTCCCCCGCGATGCGTCGAACATGCAGCACGTAAGACCTGTGAAAGCAGACTGCCGGGGCTAGCGCGGGCGAACCGCGTCCTCGCCGAGAGCTCACACCATCCCGCGAGGAATCTTAGTTTACTGACCTCATTACATAAACACATAAAACATACAGACAATAGGACCCTTCAACCTTCGTGGCGGACATCTCTTACCTTGAGGAGAGTTCAGAGTTCTTTCTTAAGCACTAATTTTAATTCAAACATGATTATGTGGTGCCTCGCAGAGCATGTGGGAAATTTAGGTCTGTTAGGTTTTGGGGCACTCTATGACCAGAATGGTCAGGTTGAAAGAAAGGCTAATTATTTTCCATGTCACTAATTGGCTTGATTAGACACACAATTACGCTCGGAAAATTATATAGAACACTTCAAATACCATAGCCTTTCTACTCTACACCTCATTAAAATGCTCATGGCATGCATTTATTGTGCGATTACTTCGCAACCCCTAAGAGCGAATTTCACGAACATTTGCCAATGGGCGATAAATTCTAATGCTTTTTAATACACATTCTAACACTCGATTCCTATCCTAATTACACAGATGTCTCTAGGGATACCACAGGCACTCGGTTGGATAACTCGGTATCGGGTCATAACCAGTTCCCAAGTGAACGATGCGGACAGCATGTTCCGTGGGCCACACTGGTGCAGCGACTGTGGGCCGATGACGTGATGACAGTGGCTGTACCAGACCATGCAGGAGTGGTCCATGTCACCATAATTTAACTATATCATTATATTTAGTTTATTTCGTAATGTCATTAATGATGGCATTTATGTTGTCAAACATTATTTCGCAATTACTTTATCATTNTCGGAAGGATCTGGGGGGATCGTTTTCGAGGGCAGAGCAATGGTGGTCATATTGATTTTATAGGCATAAGGTATGCCAAATCGATACACAGAGTCCGAAGTCAGATCTGACTATCAGCCATCTTGGTTATATCAGCCATCTTAGTCACCATATTGGATCCATCTGACCTTAGCCTTTACCTGGTGACCGTTAACCTTAAAAACCCAAAAATGCCCAAAAAATTAAAATATATATATATTTTAATGTTTATTCACAAATAACAAAAATAAATAAAAAATCCTTATTAAAAAATTTAATTTTAAATTTAATTTAATTTAAATAGCAGACGACTTATCCCCCTTCAATCAATCACATTGACTTAACATCCCTCTCCCCTCCTACGTTATTCATTCTCCCGTATACCACCATCTTGGGTTTTTCGTTTGTTACTTGTTTCCATGTTCGATGCCTAGGTAGAGCTAGTGTATTAATTATATTTTTACCAAGAGCTGGTGATTTAGCCACCAGGTGGCAGCCATATTTATTTATGTTTTTTAACTTGTAGGTGGTGCTGTTGGCACCCTCAATACTGGATTATATTTTCTATGTCTAGGTAGTGCTAATTTCTCGATTATGCTACCTGCTATCGGCCTGT
>NQII01011454.1:0-27742 GCA_002778355.1 Clitarchus hookeri
TATGTGACATAAAGAAGCACAATATTCGGAGCGATGCAGATGTGTGTTACTAAGGACGCAATCGTCACGTACCAATGTATTCGGTAACCATCTCAATAAGATTCTTCAACACAATTAACGGATGTGCATTGTTTTAAACGTGACTGCTTCTCATCGCATTGCTGAAATAACGCCCTCCGTTCACCGCTTACTACATTGACGTCAACGATTCAACGATCACGTTTTGTTCTGTTACGATCAATGAATTTTTATATGGGTGACGATGTGTGCGTGTTGCATAGATACGGAAAAATAAAGGCGAGTGGCTCATTCGTATTATGCTACTCATTTTACGAAGAATCACCACACAACACAAACTCTATATATGTTGTGATAGACCACNCTCATTCGTATTATGCTACTCATTTTACGAAGAATCACCACACAACACAAACTCTATATATGTTGTGATAGACCACACAAAAAACCTATGTGTTGGGATAGACCACACAACACAAGCCCTATATGTTGCGATAGCCCACAAAACAAAAGCCCTATATGTTGGGATAGAAGATCACAAAAACCCGATATGTTGGGACAGACCACACAACACAAGCCCTATATGTTGGGATAGACTGTTGAAATATATGGGACCAATGGACGAGTGTCATTAATTCTTTTGAGGAAGAGAAATAAAATCAATTTTCAAATNCTGTTGAAATATATGGGACCAATGGACGAGTGTCATTAATTCTTTTGAGGAAGAGAAATAAAATCAATTTTCAAAAGTGCTGAACTGACAATGTTTGTAAACTCATTACAGAAATACTTACAAAGTTCGTATTTCGTAAAAAAAAATANAACTCATTACAGAAAAACTTACAAAGTTCGTATTTCGTAAAAAAAAATATTTTTCTTATGTCCGTTATTTTATTCCGACATTATAACTAATTAAAACCCCTTCACGACTTTTGAGATAGAGTATTTGGTTGTATGCAAATTACTGTTTTGCACTAAGTCATAAGTACATTTATTCTTCAGAATATTGTAAGGAATATTTTATGTTACACATTTGTTAATTTGAATCAGTTTTTCTTATGGTATGCGATTAGAGTCCGCCATGTAACATAACTGACAACCGGATCTAAGTCTGGCTCGTTTCTATTGCTTTTTTATTGTTTAGGTTCTTTGTTTACGTTGAAGGTTTTATTGCAAATGCAACAAAGCGTCGCAGTGACACATGTTCGTATAAACCGTTCAGCAAACCCATACCCCCATTGTAAGAATCGTGCAAACATGACTTGAAATCTGTTTTTATCAGTGCATGTTCTCTTCGCCACTGCCACACATGCAGTGATTCTGGACGCAGGATGCTGGTCGAGCTTGAAGTCACGGCGTCGCTTGCCAAGCGAGACAGTGTAAGGACGTGCAGATATGGCGCGCCATCAATGCTTAATGCTGCAGAAAAGGCAGGCAGCGATCGCGCGGAAGAAGGAAAAAAAAGGTGTGCGAAGGAGGGAGAAAGGCGCCTTCCTGGGGCGCGTCGAAGAATTCTAAAGCAAGCGTAGAATGTACAAGTTGCTATGAAGGAGTGGAGGAGGGTGAATGCGTGAGAAATACTGGCTGCAGGGTGGCGTGAGAAGCGAGCCGTATAACTCAGCCTAGCGCCACGGACGGATTTCAACAACGTCACGTGTGCAAGTTTAATACTCACTCTTGTAGAGAGGTACAATATATGGTTGGTAGCTTGTCAACATACTATGGGCTTGTGTTTGGATGATTATGGGAGTAGGGTAAAACATTATGAGGCACAGACGAACAGAAATCGCATTAGGGAGCATACTTAATGGTTAATTGTAAGATGTGCTTGCGAATGGCAGCACAGTTATTATTTTTAATAGTTCCTGCAGGTACTTGGTATTTATGAATAATGTAGCGGTCTCGGTTTCCTATGTACAATGGACTGAGAGTTATTTTTGAAATTGTGTTACTGCACTCAAAACCAGGGTTATCGGGGCCATATAACTGGTTATTTGTCAGGCGTGTGTGAGACTGGTTGCCTTGCAGTTTCTCTTTACTTGTATTTGCTGGTACCTGGTCTCCATTCACAGTGACTGTCAGGTGCAGTTGCCTTTCAATTTGTGTTTCACACGAATATTTGTGCAACCGTATCTAATAGAGTTCCATTTATTTTACATTTTAGTTGCTTATAATTGACTCGGTTAGTAGTCTCTGTTTGATGTGTTCTCGCTGTCACATTGTTTGTTACCAGTCATTACGTTCGTGTTATTGTACTTATTGACGCGTGTAGTATGCGTTTTACATTATTTTTATAGTTGTTTACGTTTCTTGATGTCACTTGGATTACTTGTTATTGAAGTGTTCGTGTTCGTGTTTTTCAAACAAGTGCTTGGGAGGTGATTTGACAGTCATGTATAAGGCTTGTGTGTGGAATAATTATTAGTAATTTTCTTACAATGTTCCAACAGGTGCGTGGAATTATTAAACATGACTGGATGGTAAAGTTGTCTCTCCATTCACGTTTTCCCCACATTTGTGTTGTTGCTCATGTACGGGATTATTAATACTCGTGTATTATTCCTGTGCGAGTGAGCTGCAAAGCCAAACTTGAATATGTACGTCTTCGTTTTTACGTGGACTGCATTCTTCGATTCGTGGGATATTGTTACTACTTAATCCGGTTTTGTTCCTTTTGTTTTCTCCGCGTTATTATCAATTATTTTTCTNCGCGTTATTATCAATTTTTTTTTTTCTGTGCTTGTGTTTTCGTTTATAAGTTTTTCAATCCAGCACTTTCGTTCCTGAATTCCGACACTGCTGGGTTCTCGGTCATGGTTGGCCCGCAGCTCGGCCAATCCCGGTGCCTGCTCGTCCCGGACCGAGCTGCAGGTCTAGAAGACTCTGCTTTGGAAATTAAATAATTGTCCTTCTTTTCAGTTTTCTGTTCTTGGTTCCTTCGTCTTCCTCTTATTCCTTTGTTGCACAGTGCACTGTGGATTGTAGTACTTTTTTCATTACATACAACATTACACCATTAGTTGTGTGGGGTCGTAAATCCAGAAATCATATCAATACTTTCTTTATTTTCTTTTCATTCTTATTAAAAACCGGTTTTTCTTTACCTTTATTTATGGTTTCGTTGTTATTTCCTTAGTTTTCGTTCACAACATTCTACACTTATGGTTGTGTGGGGCCATATGCCCGCAATCTTCAATTATCCACACGTATTTTGTTGTACTTTCTTTCTTTTTACTCCCCTTCCTAGCCTTTGATTTTCTTCTTTCAACATTAGTGTTATGTTCTATTTCTTGTACACTTAGATTTTCTTTTCTTCTGAGATTGGGGTTTTGGGTTTTTGCCCTACCTGTGCTGTACTTACTTTGTTTTCGTCTGTTTCAGTTTTACTTTATTTTCATGACTGTTCAGAAGAGTTAAGACACACTAGAATGTTGATTTTTGTTCACTGTTCATTCAATGTTGTTGTATTGACTGTTCATTTAGTATTAAAAATATTTTTCAATCAATCATTCAAAACACGGCAGAACTACGACAGAAGCTTGAACACACACACGTACGCATAACATGCTATAGAGAGAATATATCTCAAAGGAATAAATGTACTGTGGTCAACCATTAGGGGGCCGAAGAAGCACAGTGTTAAAAGAGGACAATGGTAATTATGAGAATTTTTTCTGAAATCACCGGAAAAACTTTACAAAATCATAATTTTGAGTTTACTAATGTTTCTCGATTATACAGGGTTAAAAATGTATTTTGGTAGGATATCACAAGATGCAGTTTTCCAATGCCAAGCGTAGAAAATTGCTGAAATTTACAGCTCAAAAATGGTTATATATTAAATTTTACTACGTAAATTTTAAAATAATTATTTCTGTNAAATGTTACTACGTTAATTTTAAAATAATTATTTCTGTGTCGAAGGCCACACAAACTGGTACAAGCACATTGGTGCAATCTTAGATCAGTTTTCCATTATTTGCATTCACTGTTTATAATAATAATATGCCGATATACATACTCTCATTTAAATTTAATTATCTATTCTAAATATTTTTTATATATTTGGATTAACGTTCTAACTTTATGTTACATGCAAATTTTTGTTTCTCTCTTGTTTTTTATTTTTTATGATGTGCAAAGTTTGCGTGAACGATTAAAACTTTCGTAGATGTACTGGTCGTTGTATATACTGTGTAAATGTACTGTTAGGATTTTGGGTAGTTAATGTGTGCTTGCATGTCTATATTAAGTAAATTACCATACATTGATCTTCTGGCCGTAAATACACTAACACTCGAAACTCGCACATTTATGAGAGTGAATAGATTTCAAATTACACGAAAATTTAGCTATTTANAAATACACTAACACTCGAAACTCGCACATTTATGAGAGTGAATAGATTTCAAATTACACGAAAATTTAGCTATTTAAAATATTGCCAAATGTGTGTTAGTAAACAGCACCTTTCGATGCCTGATCAATCTTGCGTTAATACACCGTCCTGCTTTTCGAAGGTCCCACCACGAATAAAGCTACGGAAATATTACCATCCTGCCTGGATGTCCTACATACGGAATACCGGCTTTGCGAGATGCCACCAAATCTTTCATTGCTAACCAGCTCCTTCTTGAAGTTAATGTAATGGTACGAGCCAGATGACTTGTATCCATGCGCAGATAGCGTGATGCTGTGACAATTTCAGGAACATATTGAATCACCTAATTATTCCATAATAAAAAGCAGGAATGCTCTATCTATGCATTTAAATATCCCTGCATTGTATTGTGCGCGACCGGCGGAGCCGTGGATACTTCAAGTTATAAATTGAATTTATCATATATTTTGAGTTTGTATAATAATTTAAAGAAATTTATCTATTTAGGTGTTAGTTATATATGCACTCTCTAAAATGGCATATGTATCGAAGGTAACCACAAATAACTTAGAAAATCACAACTAAGAACATTCACTACTTAGAATTCGTGAAAAACTCCACATAAGTTAGAACTATAATATCTTACAACCATCGTTACTTAGAGAATTGTATCTTAACACGATCGTTACTTAGAAAAACATAACTTAGAAATATCACAAGTTAGAAACACACAACTAAGAAACACACAATGCAGAATCACATAGATTAGAAACATCATAAANTAGAAATATCACAAGTTAGAAACACACAACTAAGAAACACACAATGCAGAATCACATAGATTAGAAACATCATAAATAAGAAGACCATAAGTTAGATATATCATGTTAGAAACATGCAACTTAGAACAGTCGTACAGTAGAAACGCTAGCTAAGAACCACATAAAACAGAAAAACATACTTAGAATCTGGGAAGTGATTTATATGTATTTTAAAATGAATGTTGCGAGATATTTTTCCAGTTCACTGTTTTAACATTCAGCTCTGCATTCTAGCGAGAAAATTTTTACTATTACAAATAGTTTATTTGGTTTTGTATATAGGGCGTTGTCAGCATAGATTTGTAGCAAGTTGATCACTAGCGTTCGCATAACAAGTTTGCAGTCACATTCTAGTGCATATGCACGTTGACGTTAATAACTAGACTGCCTACTTCAGGCGGCGATTTCAAAGCTGCGTAATTCCTGTATCTTTGTCAGAAACAGAAAGTAAATGCACAGACGTGAGTGAACTGTCTGTATTCAAAGACGAACGAACATTTCTCAGTATGCTGGTGCCATGATACCATTGCTGGAAAGAAGTATCATTCCCGCCCCTAGGGACACGAGTCATTCCATGAAATACATAAATAAATAAAAAAGTAAAATGTGCCAAACCCAAAAAACGTACAAAGCAATAAAACATTCAACAGTGCAAAAATAAACACGAGCACAGCAACAAATACAAAATAGTTACCTGTTTGTAAACACTGGCAAACTGTTTACAAAATGTATACAAACAACGGAGTAATCACGTGCGCCAAACTACTGAGTTTACAAAATTTGCTACAAAAAACGGCAAAAATTCGCCTATGAAATGTGTCAACACAATGATAATATATTATATGTTATTAGAATTATTTTATCATACGGGAATTTCAATTTTTCAATAAAAGTAATACAAACCAGTGAAAGTTCTCAAGTAAAATCTTCGTAAATTGGTTATTAGATCCTTGTAGAGGCCATGGGACTGAGTCACAAGTGTTGAGTACGTATGGTGGTAGGTGACGTGGTGGGTGCGATCACGAGGTTCATGTGTTGCCTGCTGGAGGCAAGTTGATTGGAGCATATCTAGTGTTACATTTGTACAGAACTGGCCAACTCTTCGTACACTCATGGTAGAGGGGCTCAAACTTGATCTGTAGCTCCTCCCGGCTGGATAACTATAGTATCAGACGCTTCCTGCTTGCAAGAATCAGGAAGAAAATATTCCGCATTTTGGCTATCGGCCTTGGTTTTTAATAATTCCAATTAACTTTTAAATACACCCGCTGAGAAATTCTCTAAACTGATCGGTTTTTTTTTTTTCAATTTTACAAACTGCTACTAATCTGTAACTAAGATGCATATCTAGTTTTAAGGTGCATATCTAGTTTTTGAAAGCGAACGGTCTTTTCTTTTTACGAATTGTTAATGAATGACAAAACTGTGCTACATGAATATAAACTACTGTATATAGTTAAGTTTTTAAGTTAAATTTCATAAACTTGCATGGAAATATTTTCAGTGATGCGACATTTATATACCATCATGGAAAAAGAAAATGGAGAATTCTAATTTAATGGATAAAATAATAACCTATGAAAAAATAGCAGTTGTATAACTAAATAAATCTTATATGGTTTATTAAAAAAGCTGGTCACAAAATTGAAGTGTTTGCATGGATAACTTCTATAATCTATAATTCACGAAAAATGAATAAAAGTTTTAAACAATTTGAATTAAGAAACTAACTTACCATAATTTCCATTGCAACTCATAATATTTAACATTAAATGTGAGTGCCAACACGCACTATAATCCGACTGGCATATACCAAATTACCTCTACAACTTACGATTGTTACAAGGGGAGTTTAAATGGGCGTTTTGTGGTGTCGTATAGGCTTAATGGTAACAGATCAGTCGGCTACCTACATGTTCATGAAGCAAGGAAACATCAAATTAAATACTGAATTGACATTTCAGAGCTAATGAATTATCTAAACTAAAACACCCGTCCTCATACTGACTAAAATTTTCCATACCTCCGCATAAAAATAATTATTATGTTCCCACAAAAGTTAGGTAGAAGATGTTCGCATTTGCTATGTCGCGAAAACAGGCGAGAAACAGCACATATAATTTCGTGTGTTTATAAAAAAAATTTGGCTGTTGAATTTCGGGGGCAACATCACTTACTTGTAAAACTACTTTCGGGAAGGAAATAAATATGACCACAGACGAAGACGCTTGCAAACAGGTAAAATAATACCAACATGCATGTTTACTGATGTCAACCAGGCAAAAAAAATCATGCTTAATGAAATGCGCTTATAGGCAAATCAATATAATAATATTTATATACCATAGGCCTACGGTAAATGAAGCCCATTTAGGTACCGAATGAAATTTTTTCCTGCCAATTTTCAACAAATCGTTAATTTAATTAACATAAAAAATTATATTTACAACTCCAAAGACGAAACCTCTTTAACAATCCAAGCTAAGAAAATGTATTTCTCAGTAACGAAACAATAATGAATAGTAAAGTAAAATTTAAAAAAAATTTACACACAGTTTTATGGTATACGATAAANGGGAATTTCAATTTTTCAATAAAAGTAATACAAACCAGTGAAAGTTCTCAAGTAAAATCTTCGTAAATTGGTTATTAGATCCTTGTAGAGGCCATGGGACTGAGTCACAAGTGTTGAGTACGTATGGTGGTAGGTGACGTGGTGGGTGCGATCACGAGGTTCATGTGTTGCCTGCTGGAGGCAAGTTGATTGGAGCATATCTAGTGTTACATTTGTACAGAACTGGCCAACTCTTCGTACACTCATGGTAGAGGGGCTCAAACTTGATCTGTAGCTCCTCCCGGCTGGATAACTATAGTATCAGACGCTTCCTGCTTGCAAGAATCAGGAAGAAAATATTCCGCATTTTGGCTATCGGCCTTGGTTTTTAATAATTCCAATTAACTTTTAAATACACCCGCTGAGAAATTCTCTAAACTGATCGGTTTTTTTTTTTTCAATTTTACAAACTGCTACTAATCTGTAACTAAGATGCATATCTAGTTTTAAGGTGCATATCTAGTTTTTGAAAGCGAACGGTCTTTTCTTTTTACGAATTGTTAATGAATGACAAAACTGTGCTACATGAATATAAACTACTGTATATAGTTAAGTTTTTAAGTTAAATTTCATAAACTTGCATGGAAATATTTTCAGTGATGCGACATTTATATACCATCATGGAAAAAGAAAATGGAGAATTCTAATTTAATGGATAAAATAATAACCTATGAAAAAATAGCAGTTGTATAACTAAATAAATCTTATATGGTTTATTAAAAAAGCTGGTCACAAAATTGAAGTGTTTGCATGGATAACTTCTATAATCTATAATTCACGAAAAATGAATAAAAGTTTTAAACAATTTGAATTAAGAAACTAACTTACCATAATTTCCATTGCAACTCATAATATTTAACATTAAATGTGAGTGCCAACACGCACTATAATCCGACTGGCATATACCAAATTACCTCTACAACTTACGATTGTTACAAGGGGAGTTTAAATGGGCGTTTTGTGGTGTCGTATAGGCTTAATGGTAACAGATCAGTCGGCTACCTACATGTTCATGAAGCAAGGAAACATCAAATTAAATACTGAATTGACATTTCAGAGCTAATGAATTATCTAAACTAAAACACCCGTCCTCATACTGACTAAAATATTCCATACCTCCGCATAAAAATAATAATTATGTTCCCACCAAAGTTAGGTAGAAGATGATCGCATTTGCTATGTCGCGAAATCAAAACAGAAAGAGCACATATAATTTCGTGTGTTTATAAAAAAAAGTTGGCTGTTGAATTTCGGGGGCAACATCACTTACTTGTAAAACTACTTTCGGGAAGGAAATTCTTGGCGCTCGACTGTATTTCCAGGGAAGTACAGACGTCGCAAATGTGAACATATTAACGTAATGTTCGCTTTTCTTTACCTCAGTAGGTTCTAGTTTTGAGTGAGACATGCACATCTACACTACCAACCCATTTTTGATTAGTTAGAAAATTACTGCTCCTTTATTAGGC
The DNA here is from genome assembly GCA_002778355.1 of Clitarchus hookeri. Classification (NCBI taxonomy): domain Eukaryota; kingdom Metazoa; phylum Arthropoda; class Insecta; order Phasmatodea; family Phasmatidae; genus Clitarchus; species Clitarchus hookeri. The sequence goes on from NQII01011454.1 coordinate 9,304, forward strand.
AAAGTTACGAATGAAAGACACTTTTTTTTTCCTTATGCATGCCCAAAGCCGTAGGTCGGTTCGCTATTGTTTGTCTCATTTGCCAATGTCCCTGCGCTCTCGCTAGCCGCCCCTGCGCTCTCGCTAGCCACCCCTGCGCTCTCACTAGCCGCCTCTGNGCTAGCCGCCTCTGCGCTTTCGCTAGCCGCCCCTGCGCTCTCGCTAGCCACCCCTGAGCTCGCAGAGAATCCATCAACTAGCGAGTAACGTAACTAAAGACCCTTTCCTGCTTTTTTAATACTCCATAATATCACATATTGAAATATAAACTACACACTTAACATTACGCAATTCATGTCAAATTACGGCAATAAATAAGAATATTTGAAAATTTGAATCAAGTCTCAATGACAATTCTTACTAAATTTATATTAAAGTAGTATACACTTATTACTACCATAAAACCGTGATTTAATAAATACATGTTTTTCTCATTAGACTAGCACTTGCAAGTAATGTCTATGATAATGGAAGAGGCGATTAAACCGTAGGTTAATTTTTAAAAAAAACTTTAATAATGTTAGTATATTTGGCATTTTAATTAGGTTTATATATCGCAGAAGTTTATTTTAATAATATAAAATTATTATTGTAATCAAAATTTGTTACAGTAGGTTACATTCGAAGTTATTGCTCACTAAAGCTTGTCTTTTATTAAAATGGCTTCCATACCAAATTAACAGTTATGTATTTTAAAGGTTCTCAAAAACGATGGGAGGTGACTGAATAAACAGGTGTACAAATAAAACAATAGAGCTTTGCTGTATCTTGATTTTTCTATGGAAGTATCTTTATTATCATATTTTCAAAATGCTACTTAATTCAGTTTTTACCATCATTTCAAGAAACACAATAGTAGATTTAAATGTACAGTCTGGCTTTAGCTATGGCCAAATATAAGGAATATAAGGAAACCTCTTATAGTTTGGGAGCAATTTTAGAGAATCTGTAGTTTCAGGACATATTGTGGACAGTCAGAACTGTGTATAGCAGTACAAACAATTTGAAACAAAGGACAGTGACACATCAAACAACAAACACAAAAATAAACCTGAACATTAAAATATTTCGAAATGAAATTTCTGTACTTTCTGCTTCAATCCTTTAATATAAAACTTGGTTTCAGACAGCAGCTCCGCTCACGGGTACTACGCTAAGCAGCTACTGGTTTCCCTGAAGGACATATTTGCAGACAACATTGGCCATGACGTGTAGGGATTACCTTTTATTAGATGAGCTTACTGTGGAGCTAGTCCCATAGCTACCTGTGTGAAAATAAGTACACCCTCAAGTCTATCTCTGTCACGTATAGCGAATGTCTATGGACCTCTCTTATATTAATAGCCAAACAGACCTTGAGAGGGAATAGCAATCTCTTCAATTCGAAACTTTACTCGGATGAAATTAGTGATATGCACATTTGAAACCTCATTTCCCCAGTGCACATCCACTGAAGATGGTGGCCCCGAATACATCTTCTTGCCAAGACTTCACTTAGAACCGGGTGCTATTGCAGCGTTTTGGCTGGTTAAGGTTTCGCTGCAACACGAATGAAGCCCCAAACATCATGAGATGTTTGTGTTTTGATATGCCAAGAGTGTAAACTCTGTTAATCAACTACACACTCTAATGGAAATGTTTACAACTGTGTCCACAAAATTGTACATACTCCATTTCTTTCCTTTCAAGCAACAATAATACACTATGATAATAATGTAGCAAACCTTAATTTTTGTATACATGTCTTATATACAGTCTACTGTACATAATTATATATACACGAATTATTTGCTGATTTATTTTAATTTCTACAGAATATATATTGTATAAACCGGTTTATTTTCTTCTACAGATTTCTGATATTAAAGCAACTTGGATATATTAAAGTTACCTTAAATATTATTATCGTGAACATAGCTCTGATTTGTTGGAAAACATAATATAATTAAACGTCCTTGCCATAGTTATACGTGATTTTGAAAATACTCTAGAAAATTCGAAATTTTTTCGTTCTGACTGTTATGTTTGTAATAAACCAATTAAATGTTACAACACAAAAATTGGTTTTCTGCGCAGTTGGCGTTATTCCAGTTCACTCTTCATCCAAAATGACGTGCGACATTATTTATGACGGTATGAAATATGATTCATAAACGTATAAGAAATCCCAAAAGGGGGAAAAACCGCGATGATTTTCACTGACTCCACAATTTATGAAAATGAGTCAACCATTGTTCATATTGAGTTATACTAACATTGTCTTGAATTGCAAGGGAACGATACTTTTCTTTTCACAGTAAGGTGCAGGTTTTCTTTGTATTCATAATTTAATCATTTGATATGTTTTACAATATATTATGCTGGTTTGAAAGTCACAGATATGAAAACGACGTAATGGAGATAACATATATGCGAAAACACATTTAACCCAGTTTCACCGTCTTTGAGGCTTGAATGTCGAAATATCGCAAATGTTGTTTTAGATATAAATATAGCCTACTTCAGAACTTGAATTACAGAGAGGAAATTCTGAAATTAATTGATACGCATTTATGTCGCTAAAATTATTATGTAAATGGTACAACGATATCTTATTGAGTTCATAAGCTACTTAGGAATACTCGAAAATACATATCGCCCCTTTCCGCCTTCTTAGGGGTAGAATTTCAAATATCATAAAATTTGTTTCAGATATTTTTATAGTCAACATTTTGAACCTAAGAGGACAACAATATATCCTATGGTCAATGATGCAGTTATCGAGGAGTCCTCGAAAACTAATTTTACCACTTTTCGCCAAGGTTAGGGATGTAATTGAGAAAAATCCTTTCTTAGTGGACGCATGCACACAAAAGGGGAAGGTATCGTTATATCTTCATACATTCCCATCCTGTGGTTTGGGCTATGCGTTGATAAGTTCGTCAGCCAGTAGCTTAATTTCAACATATACTAACTTTTGCCTGCGACGTTGTCCACGTGGAGTTTGTGCTTTCGTTTGCAATATTTTTATGGTAGAAAGAATGTCTTCAAAATAAAATCCATATTTTAAATAGAAAGCGCATTGAAATGCAAGTCAAAATAAGAAATTTGTGACTGTTAAGTTTGGAGTTAATTATAATCGCCCATGTCTACATGTCATTTAAGCTTTTTACAATACTTCTTTGTAAACAATGTTCTTCACAATTATAGAAGGTGGCGCCTAAATAGCCCGGCTGAGCGGTGACCTTGCACTCGAGCACGCGACGAACAACTGATCGCGGGGAGTCGTGTCTCAAGTCAACTAATACGAATTTGAGAGTTTCCCCCTACGAATTTGAGGGGAAACTACAGTTTCTAGAATTCAAAAGGAAGGTTATTAGATATCAATAGAATACGCCACTCAAACACTGTTTATCCCTGAGCCGATCCAGTTAAAATAGTGGCCTCGACTACACGGCGGTGCAGATCTTTGACTTCCAGCCTTGTGACATTAAAGAGTTTCGGTAGCTTCAAATTTCTGAGCAACATAACAGGCGTGCCCGCACGCATTAATAGCCTATGATACCGGAGACCCGGTGGATTTATAGTATTAAAAAATTCCACTGGATAATGAAGTGCTTCGTCTGTATTTACCACCGTGTCTATTGAATTGTATATCACTTCTTCCCCTTCGAATGATTTCAGCAATGTGTCATTGATTACCTCTACTTCGTCGTGTTTTGGGGTCGGAATGGCTATTTAACACAACACTTCCATAGGTTTGTTCTGTATCTGGGTAACGTCTGGGTAAATTTTTGTTAACAGCTCCTGAACTGAAGTCGCTTTAGTGCACAACTTGACCGGGATAACTATCATGTCGTCTGTTTCTGGATAATCACCGTTCCCTTATTGGAGCAGGAGGTCTCAAAATTTCCCGGCAGACACTTCACCTCTCAGATGTACTCTTACATTTTGGTTAAGTTTCAGCACAATAAACGAGGGCTGCAAAGGGGATCTCTTAAGGCACGCCTTGATGTCATCAGCACGAGTTCCCCTCGGCACTAATGGTAAAGATAGGCGAAAATCTCCCGTATGCAACACTGTCACACCACCCATTAAGATTTTGTTACTTCTTATGTCCGGCAGAGTCCTATTCAAAGATTTATTACTAAGAATAATTTTACAAAGTTTTAATACAGATTTATTTCTTAGAATCTCTTAACCATGTGTTAAATAATTTATTGCATAGAACTTTCACCAAGTTTAGAGTTAATAGGACCATCTAATATTTTTTCTGCATACAAAATTTTAACCCCAATGTTACCTCTTTACAGGTTAAATTTTTAAAAATCCTTTTTTTTTTTTTGTGACTGTCTCGAGGCCTGCCTACATTAAATAATTAATGTTTCCACCAAATGTCACGTTTCTAGGGTCAACGGTTGAGGCTGGGCGTTGATACGCCAATAAGTCATCCAGTCAGTGAGGCAGTTATTACTTATATATATACATNCAACTGAAATTGGTTAAATTAAATTACTGTGGGAACTAAACAACTTTTACATAAAACAACCAAAAACCAGAGGAAAGGGGCTGAATTATATTTTAGAATGACAAAATGTTGACAACCCCCGCAGATCTAAAATAATGATTGGTTAATTAGCCCACTTCACCTTTTTCTATAAGTTTTTGAACCCAAGAACAGAATTCGACACATAGCCCTATTATATGTAGCTCGGATATGCGACATTTATTATTCTCGACCACGCTGGGCCATTACTTCCAATATGACGGCCATTTAAAAATTAAGGGTTATATGTTATATCCCGAGAACAATTCAACTGATTCAAAACTAATTTTGTATTTTGACTGTGCATCGTAAACGTTGAAATCAGAAATGGATACTGTTGTTAATCCGCTATTTTGGAAAATAAACGTTTAATGTTCTATCTTTAAAACAACTGTACCAATTCTCGCCAAATTTTAATAGTTAGTAATTTTGTGGTAGGTTTTGTAAACGTATGCGATTTAAAATGATTGTGCACATATTTTAAAATGGCGTTCATACAAACATTTAATGTATATTTGCTATATCCACCATTTTTGAGCAAATTTTTAATGCTGAAAGTATATTTTACTAGCACCACAAATGCGAATACATAACCACTTTTGTCGGCAATTTTTTAAGATAGCACAACAAAAATGTTATATCTTAGGAAACAATTGACCGATTCGTACCAAATTTTGCAAACGAATAGTACTGCGGCAAATAAAGTTGACTGTTATATTTTAAGTAGGGCAGACACAGCTTTTCAAAATGACAATCATGTAAATAGTTTAGGTTGATAAGCCCTATTATTATAAACTGATAACATCCGAATTTGGTACTCCGAGTCCGACCTCCGTAATGCATTTGATTGCGCGCTAGCTTATGGTACGAGGTTTTTGGGGTTCGAGTCCCGGATGTGCCACGTGAGTATATTACATTGTTATTAATACTGCTGCATAAGTATCTGGTTTCATCCCTTATGATATTGCTGTCAACGAGAAGTCAAGTCCTACCTACAATGTAAACTTTTAGGAAAAATCATTAACAATTATTTGCACCCGTGTAAATGAAAGTAGTTATATCGGTAACTTTTTTTGAGATCCCAAGAAATATAATAACAAACGTAAACCAACATGAAATTATGAGTATTGATGCTGGGTAAAAATCGAATATCTGTAACCTATCTTCAGATATGAAAAAAAAAACATAATTATACATACAAGACTAGATTTATATACTTACATTATATACATATATTAAATTGTGAGTTGTTATCATTATGTTGTACTGAATTTATTCGACTTAGCCTAATTAGGTAATGGATTTGCTTAAATTCCCACATTTATGCTTTTAAGTAAATCGGGGGCAACCAATATGAAAACTATACACAGCAACCCATATTCTAAAACGACGTGGAAACAGCCATGTCTCGCCCGATAGTTGAAACTACGATCTCTCGCACTGTAAGCAGGCACACAATAACTAGGAACTCTTCTGACATTAGCCTTTCATATTATTAACTTTGGTAGTATTTGTTAGCATTAACAGGATGTGGTACTCCCTACAAATGTTTGTCAGATAAACTTTTTCAACGTATTTCACCTTCAAAACACGAATTGAAGTTCATGTTTAGATGCAGCTCACGGTTGGGTGCGTGCGTGTGTTTGAAAAATTGAAAATTTCTGACTATAACAGCAAAACCTATAGTTTATTATCCAAATATATAACAATAATTTATGACGTAAAAAAAACAATGCAGTTATATTTTATTATATACGTAGTGATAAAGCATTTCAATGCATGTATGTAGGCCTATTGTACAACTTTCAGCATAAGTGTGGTTTAAGATGTAAAGTGTATTTTAAACAAAGTTAATCGCATGTCTTTACTTTAAATGTGTAGTCCCACTTGCATGACATTACTTATTATATAGTAACTCTCTGTTCGTTGGAAAAATAATATTAGTTTTCTGCTAGTATATATTAAGCCATGCAAGGTACTGTACATTTCAACACGACACAGCCAGTACGTAAGCAATGTTAACATTCTCTGCTAAAATGCTTCTTTATCGGGACATCGTCCTTTGTTGGTGTGCTGAAGTCACTGATACTGGGAAAGAAAGGGAAACGCGCATGACTGCTGCGCTCCAGTTATATTACAGGTAAGAAAACACACTTAGGTGTATCCAATGTGAGTCCCTAGACATGCTGTGACCTGAAAATAACGCGACCAAAGTTAATGGGATAAGGCGTAGTTAACGGGCTGATAGTTTTCGTCTGTTCAGCAATCTCTGCCCTAAATTTTCAACCTAACGCTCGGATGTATAACAAGTTCCATATTCATAGATTTGAGGTGCATGCGTCCGTAAAAATATCTCCATTATTGCGGGGAATCATATACTTTGTCACTTCGTATAATTTAGAAAATCATAAATTAAAAATAGTATAACTTAGAGAAGCACATTTTAGAGCAGTCCTACAGTAGAAACACAGAACATAGAAAAACCATAAGTTATAAAAACCATAAGTTATAAAAACACAAGTTAGAAAGTTCACAAGGTAGCAGGGATGAACCTATAACAGGCATAACTAATAAAATTATATTTAATGTGTATGTGTTTCTTATTAACATGTTTCTAAGTTAGCTATTCCTAATTTATGAGAGTACCCCTGCCACGAATAATAATTATTATTCGCATCTTCAGTTTTCACTTACATGCTAGCGTGTCCACTCTACTACACAATAAAAGGGAAGAAAAAATGTATTCAGGTGGACTGTTTAAAGGAATTTAACTTGGCTTCTATGTCGTTTCTTCATTCTCTGATGGGAAAAGCCTATTTATTGCGAACATTAATGTTGACTTACGATTTATACGACCACAGACGAAGACGCTTGCAAACAGGTAAAATAATACCAACATGCATGTTTACTGATGCCAACCAGATGCATTTAGATTATTCATTAAAAAATTGGCAAAAAATCTCATGCTAAATGAAATGCGCTTGTAGGTAAGTCAATTTAATAATTTCTATGTACTATAGGCCTACGGTAAATGAAGCCCATTTAGGTACCGAATGAAATTTTTCCTGCCATTTTAAACCAATCGTTAATTTAATTAACATAAAAAATTATATTTACAACTCTAAAGACGAAACCTCTTTAACAATCCAAGATAATAAAATATCTTTCTCAGTAACGAAACAATAATGAATAGTAAAGTAAAATCAAAAAACATTTTACATACAGTTTTATGGTATACGATAAAAGGGTGACGATAAGAACAACAGCGGCTAAAAACGGATAAATATTAAGAAAATTCCCTTACCGTGGGTTAAGTGCCATCTTGATCACCTTTCATGGCTACTGCAGCTCTATAAATGTCACAGTACTAAGAAGGCTTCACAACATAAGCTGTATAGATGCAAGTGGCATACGATATGTTGATATGTTCTGGGCCACACGTTGAAAGTGCGTGTATGATACTTGTTGCACCAATTCAAAGTGGTACAAAATCAAAAACATAGGATAAATGTGGGAGAGATGCCTCAGTGAGAGACAATCCCTAGCATGTCTAATTAGCAGAGTTCCACCCAGTCGCTTGGATTGAATAGCAGCGTGTTTACTTAACAGTCGGAGCTAAAACAGACACTTCTATTTGCATACAGGGTTTGCGATTTTTAGTTAATATTTCTCCTAAAGGTTAGTGAATATATTCCGTGTATTGTGTTTTTATTGTGTGAATTCTGGCCGCATGTCTCGTAACCAAGAACTGTAAATTCTACATTATGTGAATGTGAGGTGAAAATACGGTCGTTGCCACGAACGATCATCTGTCGCAGCCATCGTGTTGTAGACATGTGATTTTTATTCCCGTGGGGCGTTTCTCTCCCACAGAAGGACAGATGACACAGTAGAGTACTTGTAATAGAGGAGGGGGTGGGGGGACGCCTTGAAATATACAAGCTAAGTTATTCTGTAATTTATACTAATAGAAGATTCTCATGACATCTGTGATTTTATCGTTTATCTTTATATTACGGATGCAAATTAAAAATTATAAATGATATTTAATATAACCTTTTTGAAGTAAATCCAGTCTGGGTAAGTATTTCAGTGTTATGATTTAATTTGAATGATTGTATAATGATTCGTTGAATATATGCACATTTGTGTTATGATACTTTATTAACAAGCCTGTTACATATCTTGTCCTATTACCGGCACATGGTAATATTTCTGCTTAGACCATATAAAATAACAATTCCAAACGCAAGATAAGATGATGTAATTGTTAAAAACTGCACATAGTACGATTTCTGCTTTATAATGATTTACGTAATATCAAGGCAAGTTGGAGTTGTGTTTACGAGTGTGGACTATCGCCACAAGGGTTGTGAGTTTGCATCTACCTTTCGGCAAGGTTTTCTTTTGGTCATTTTAGAAAGAAACACCGAATTAAGCTTTAGAGACTCAGAATGGCTGTAACTGGCAAGAAGTCAAGTCATGTCGAGAGAAGTAGTCAAGGGTTTATTTGATATTTATAACATCGTTTATGAATAACATCAGCTATTTGACAGGTTACAGCAAATATTGAATATTGACGAATCCGGTTTACAGCTTAACAACAAGCCAGGAAGAGTCATCTCAACAAAACGTGTGAAAGATGTACATGTCCTGACATCAAGTGAAAAAGGCGAGAATGTAACACTTATCGCATGCTGTAATTCCGAAGGCACGTTTATTCTTCCAGTGTTAATAATTAATGGTTTTAAGGAGAACACGGAGATTTCCTATGGTATTCTATCCGGTTCCAAATTATACATGATTGTAAAGACATCTTACATAAATGCAGATTTTTTTAAGTGGCTTAAATGGCAGTTTGTGCCACGGAAATGTCCTGGTAAAGCACTAGTAATTTTATATTGACACCCCTCTCACCTAAACAGTTAAGAATTACTAGAGTTTGCTGACGAAATGACAATTAAAATTATTTGCTTACCATGCCAGAACACCCAGGAACTACAACCGATTCATAGCAGTGTTTTCAATTCTCTGAAAACATTTTTTAAACAAGAAGTTTCCAGTTGGATGCTTTACGATAAGAACAGAAAAAATCACACAGCTGCAGGCGAGAGTGCCTATTGGAAATGCCTGGAAGCGAGCTACATCAATTGAAAATGTCACAACGGTTTTTGTGCAACAAGAATATACACGTTGGGTACAAATGCGTTACCAGATAACTTTCTTTGCATTTCTGATATTTCTTGAGTTTATAAAGAATTCTGTAGAATAAGATGATGTGTCCCAACTCAAGTCATTACGGCATTTTCTATGACGCCCAAAGCAGGAAATGTGGTTGCAGACACATCTGTGGAACCGAAAGATGAGCTTAGGCTTAAGATAATTTATAAGCCTATAAAAGTGTAATCTGCGCCTTCCTGTTCCTCGGTACTGATGCCTAGGATTAATGATTCTTCCACATCTTCAGTCTCTGTAAGTAACGGAATGCAAAACCCTAGGCTTAGGACATATTCAGCAGCTTCTAAATCCACGACTTCTGACAAAACACACACTGAAAATGCTTATCTGACAAATCAAACACCAACAAATCATTTTATGGAGTTGAGTCCAAAACCGATAGTCTTCAAATTTGGGACGAACATGCGAAAGCAATCCGCAGAACGTATCCCTAGAGAAGAAAGAAGAAATAGGTTACTGATATATCTAATGAGCCTACTTTCCTAAACATGGGTGCAAATAATTTTTTTATTATTTCTTAAAAACTCAGTTGGTAGGTAGAACTTGACTTCTTTTTGAAAGCAATAACATTATAAATGAAACCAGAAACGTATGCAACATTTGTGAGAAAATCAAAAATACACACATACCTTACCGGCACTCAAACACAGCAAATCTCTCGCAATACCCTAGCGTTTTATTTGCAGTATGTACAAGTGTACTAATCTCGTGACATGTGAGGTGATCTCCGGTATAATTTACGACAATCCGTAAGTAAACTTATTTGTAAAATGTAATATAAAATTAATTATGAATTTAATTGGTTTTAAATTAATATTTATTTTATGAGTTGCCAAGCATTAAACTTCAAAATTTTAAAATTAATTTGCTTTATATAATAAGCTTCGTAAAAATGGTTTTGGTTGATTTGTGAATGTGTACATATGAAGCCACGACAGTCACGGCTAATATACGTTTACATTTCAAGAAGACCGTAGTTTAAAGCAGGTTTATAGTTTACCACAGACATTGTGGAGAGTTTGTAAGGCGGAGGTTTCGTGTAGGAATAATGCCCGCTCAGAACTTGTCCACGGGCTGCAAGAAATAACCGGGCGGGCCACAAGAAACAACCAATCTAGATAACGCCAGCACATTTAGTTTGTAGAGCAGGTGCCTTTATTAGGTATTCATGTTGTTGCCATAGCAGTGAGGTACACAGCTGTGCACTTCTCGACGTTACACATGAGTACACCTAAGATTGGATAACTCGATAGTATTGTGGTCCAGTGGTCGCTGTGTTCAATGCCCTTCCTTTCCACTACACCTCTGAGAATGCATGTGTCCTTGCTGCCGTCAAACTGCTGGGCTGTAATAATTTGGGTGAGTTAACGAATATATTTAGGGTGGCTCAGAACAGCGAGTTCTTAAGAGCCGACGAGGGTGATTGAGGTGAGTATGAATTAACGCTGGAATGAAAGGGCAGGAAAACTGGGAGATCCGTGAGAAAACCCGCCAACTCACGGCATCTTACGGCACATTTACCACATGCAGAGGATTGACCCGACAAGGGATTGAACCCGATTCGCCTTGGTGTGAGGCGATCATGCTAACCGCTCAGCCAACGTGTCCACGTAATGATTTTGAGCCGTGTCGTTCATGTTATTTCGATACTCTACAAATTACTTGTACTTGTGGTATTATTCCATTATCTATTCAATGTATAAAACGTCACACTACACCGTTGCTGTTTCAAGACAGTCAACCATCGTTTCCTTTCGACGCTTGTTACCTCGCGTCTCCCTGCGCTAATGTTGTTGGGAGTTACAGTGAAGGGATCTAGATTTTGACGGTTCTTAACATTGAGGTCTTGAGAACCAAAAAGGTTGTGGTGAGGTGAGTTTGGAGCAGCGTTGGAATGTAAGGGTGGATGAGATGGGATATCCCTGAGAAAACCCGCCCGCCAGTGGCATCATCCAGCACGATTCCCACATGCAAAATTGGGAGAGACACTGCCGGGAATCGAATCGAACCCGGTTCGTCTAGATGGGAGGCGAGCAGTCTGACCACTACACCACAGCGGCCCCCATTATTAGGAGTTGCACGAATTTAAAAATCGGTATGTGGCTCTATCAGTGACATGTCAGCGAAGTTTACGAGAAATGTCTGAGTATGGGCGTATTATTATATCTGGGATATGGGAATTAGATGGATTTAACGAAATGAATAATTGACATTTATGGCTAATATCAACAGCACCAAACGAAATCTTTGGTTCGGCCTCAAAATCAGTATACTCGCGTAGGAATCGCTCCAGTCAGTGCCGTTGGTCGCCGAATTTACTCGGGGATCTCTTGTTTCCCATGTTCTTGCTTTCCCGCGCTGCTCCATTCTCACCTCGTTTCACACTCATCGGCTCTGGAAACCGCGATGTCGAGAGAATTCCACGGCTGCGCGTCCGAGGTCAATAAGCGAGGGAGCTATACGGGCGACACTAACACGCACGCCTAGTGCCTCATCGCCCCTACGCGCAAGGCGTGCAGTGTTGCCGTTGTGGTCCTGTACTGTGCAAATGTGATCTGTAACAGCGGGTTTGATTACGTGCGATGATTAAACTACGTCCGGGTCTTATTAGTTTTCTCTCGTCGCTTAAAGAAACTGCATAGGCACACTATAAAAATGAGATATTTGACCATTTTCACAAAATTTTCTTTCCATGAATATACTTAATTTGATAAAATTATAAACATGCAGTTTTAGAAAGTTTTTTTATCTTTTCTGGCAAAAAGTTGTATTTCCAGAACATGTATTTACCGAGATGCGCGGACACGCGCAAACAACGATTTAACAGAACATGTGTCACCGTGGACTCCTCTCACCCTTCTCTCACTCAATCACCAAAACCAGCGTGCTAATACATCTGAGTCCACACTCACTACCCGGCAATGTTCCTCTGCCCTGAAAAGTGCCACCAGCCACTGCGGTTGCCCAAACTTGCCTTGCTTATTTCTGACAACAACTCAAAGTCATGCTTACATCGTAATCGTGTACCCGATCGTGCGACATGAAATTTATTTCAATCCTGTTTTTAGTCACGAAGTTACAGGGTCGGGATAGATCAGCCAGTAAACGGGACCTACATCGCCGTTTCCATCCTGGCACTCTATATGTCGGTCTGATTTTAGATGCGTGTTCCTATCAAAAATGTATAAGGAGAATGAAACCATTAGCGGGTTTCGTCGCAATTCTAGACATGGCTCGTGGCCCAACACTTGGCCTCCTTTACGACGGTACCATGTGCGATGGAGCAAGTAACCAACAATCTTTCTCTTTATACGAGTCGAACATATCCGCCAATACTGCCTGCCACGGAGAAAGAGGCGATGAAGGATGGCGAGGATAAATTCTTTGTTGGTTCGTCAGACGATGCCAATACGGACGAGAGGGTGAGATAAGTAGGAGGTCTTTTGTCGGGCCAGCAAGTTAACTCGACGGAAAGTATGATTTATCCAATATCGTATATACAGGTTGAGGATAGAAGAATACCCTTTATTTTAAGGTATATCATATCAAAACCAAACAACCTACAACCTTGACTGACCACACAAATGAACCGTGGAACCGTGAAGTTTGTTTATCATACATTCATAAATGTTCAATGTGACCACCATGAGCGGCCCGAATGACATCTACGCGATAGTAAATCTCGTTCCGCTCTCTTGTCAGCATGTCCTGTGTTACGGTTTGGATGACGTTCGTAACTCTCGGTTTGTGGTGGTGAGGGGGTAGCGAGCTCGCATTCAACACGTCAATGTGAAGGGGAAGGTCTGATGTTTCCTTTATGTGCCGAGAGATGACACTGGGAGCGTCTGTCGTCGCACTACGAGCGTGTGTTGTGTGTTTGTCTGCATCACGATGACGACGGAACAACAGAACACTTTCTGTGTTATTCAGTTTGCAAAATTTGAATCGGTTACGACTGATCAACGTGAATTCCGTCGGAAATAAGGACGTCATCCTCCCGATAGGGGGAGAATCGTACGTTGGTTTCGTCAGTTCCGTGACACAGGGTGCCTTTGCAAAGGTAAACGGTCCGGGTGGCCGCGTGTGTCCGAAGAAAATATGCAACGGATACAACAAGCGTTCGTTCGCTATCCGAGAAAATAAACTGGACAAGCTAGACGGGAAATGCAAATCCCTCAATCAACGGTATGGACAGTGTTGCGAAACCGATTGCTGTACAAACCATACAGGTTACATCTTTTACAGGCTCTTACCGAAAGGGATAAAGAGCTGAGAAGTGATTTCTGCGCGTTCGTTCTTGCCCAGAACGAGGTAGATGATGCCATCATGTCTCAGCTGGTTTTTAGCGATGAAGCGACGTTCCATACAAATGGTAAGGTGAACCGGCACAACGCGCGGTAATAGGGTCAGGAGCCTCCACATCAAACCACCGAACACGAGCGCGCTTCCCCCAAAGTGAAAGTGTTCTGCGCTGTATTCCAAAGACACTGGTTTCGGTAATTTATTTTTTCACCAATCTACTATTATTGGGATCCCTTATTTGGACATTCTTACAGAGTGGTTGTTTCCTCAGTTAGAAGAGGCGGCGGCGGACTTCATTTTCCCGCAGGATGGTGCGCCACCCCATTTGCACCTAGCTGTTTGTGGATACCTGAACAAAACTTTGCCGCAACGCTGGATTGGTCGAGGAGCAGCTGGTGACCAGGTTCTTCATCACTGGCCCCCAAAAAGCCCGTATCTTATCCCGTGCATTTTATTCTATGGGGGTACATAAAGAATCAAGTGTTTCGTCCACCATTGCCGGATAACATTGACGACTTCAAAACGATAATTACGTACGCCATCCAAACCATAACACCGGACATGCTGTCAAGAGTGTGGAACGAGTTTAATTATAGCGTGGATGTCGTTCGGGCCGCTCGTGGTCACATAGAACATTTATGAAGATATGGCAAAAAAACTTCACAGTTCAAAGGTTCATTTGATTAGTCAACCAAGGTTGTAGGTTGTTTGGTTTTAATATTAACTTTCAAAGTTGGGGTATTTTTTTTATACTCAACCTGTATTTTCAGTGATATAACTACGAGTGAACTGGTAAGGAGTTAGCAGTCAGAGGTGCGTGCTGCACTTGTCTCTGTCTCTACACGCACCGCAGTTCCGCAAATAAGAATTGAACCAACCAAATGCTTTTGTATCCTGTGGACGCACCCGCAAGTTACTACGGACGCAATACAGACTAATCAGTTTCAATTAACACATGCGTTGTAAGAGAAGGATATTTTCAAAACTGTCAAATGAACAGAACATTCCGTTTTCATTCGCCAAACGAACCTTTCTGACGTTCGCCACGCGTTAGCACGCGAGAGCTGAGTGATATGAAGCTGTGTTGGATGAATGTCCCTGGGATGCCCCAGATGCCTTGAATCAAGCGAGAGGAAGATGAGTGTGCGCGCTTTAAACTGCGGGCGACGTGAGGCCAATCAGGTGGATCGAGTTGTAACCTCGGTCGTTTGAAATCCGACGGATTAGCGACTGGGGATTCGTCATCCGCGCGGAGACACAGCCCATATGTCCGCGCGAGGATCAACGCGACATTTGCACTCGCACAAGTTCCGCACGGCTGCGAAAATGTCAGCGCGCTTTTACAGCTAATGGAAAACCGTCGTGTTAACAATAATAAATCACCTAAACAAAACATACTTTTATCTCGAACAAATCCTACAGAATATTTCACTTTACAGGAAATTTTTGCTTTGAAGGAAACGTTTACATTCCAACATTCCTCGCCATTTAAATACTCATCATTGTGATGTAAAATCATCGGTCTCATTATGATTTTTTTTTCAACCATGTAAGACAATTTTTCCTATGTTAACAATGCACTTTGTTAAATGAACGTTCGAGAACTAAGCATTGAGTATTAATCATCCATTTCTCGAAAAACGTGCGGAGCAACGTAATAACACAAGATAACTTTTTTTGGCTAAATGAGCCATATTGCATATGTAAGCAGATAAATACTTAATTATTCTAGAAGGTCGCATATTATCATGAACAAATGGATGTCAATACTTATTTTCTCATTCACGGGTAATAAGATATATATATGTATGCAAGTTTAAAATATATTACTCATTATGTTATGTAATGAATCACCACCCGAAGTATGTCCGTAATTTTTAGGAACATGTAAACTAAACGCATTACTTGCAATTAATTATTTATATCTACAATTCAGTGCCATTTTTAAACACTTCACATCATCCGTGCTGACAACACTTTTTTCCCTTCTTTTTAAAAATTCCTTTAAGTAAATTAAATTTAAATATGATATATAAATAACACGATAAATGTGATTTTTACTGATTGCAAGAACATTGTATTCTTAAATAAATGTGAAATCAAGTTACGAGAAATGTGTACTACATTTATATAAAACTTATTTTCACATACGCCACCCTTCGCCACGTTAAATAGGTTTCTACATGCAAAGAAGAGTGACACAAATAATTATATTCATCCTATTACAACACGCCACACAAATATTACCGACTATATATAATCATCTCGTAATATTGCTATAAAGAGACAAACGCTAATTCTGATTACTAAATCAACTCTTTGTGATATGCGTTCATCAAATCTGCCAAGTAATATATATTTGTTTATGATAATGGCAGAAAATTTACGTTTTCAAATGTTATGCTATGACTAATTACACGCATGGCCATAACTATTTGTTTCATTGTTTTAAATTGTTACTTAATATATTAAATTTTACTTTTATCAAATACTAATTAACATATCTTGCAATAGTCATTTTACTATATTTTGAAATTAGGAAATGCGAAGGTTGTCTTACATAATACAATTTTAGTATTTGTAACTGACGCACATGTGAACTGAAAATATTATATCATGCTAAAGTTAATAGCCGTATAAATAATAACAAATGCTTATTGTATTGCACGTATCCACTGTGACGTGTTTGCAGTGTAAAGAACGATGTTTGCCTTTCTTTCTACGTAATGCTCGAATGTTTTATACGTCTTTCATATATCCTGGTTGAAGTACTTGGCATACATACTAGAACAGAAATTTAAATTATGAGAATGGACGTATTAGCGACTGACATCGTGGTTCCCAGAAGGCGTATAGGAAATACCTGGAAATTGGACGCGCTGTGTCAACAGCGGAGTATTGGGTGCGCACAAAGCACAAAGGAGGATCAGACGAAGTAGAGCCGAACTGCGGTAGTTCTCTCCGTGTGTTTGTTCTTTAAGTCGCGCAGATCTGAGCAGACCTCTCCCTTGTCGTCGGAGCGCGATATAGGTGGCGGCTACAAGCTCAGGTTGNGCAGATCTGAGCAGACCTCTCCCTTGTCGTCGGAGCGCCATATAGGTGGCGGCTACAAGCTCAGGTTGGCAATCATGCCAGTCTTGACACTAGACGTGGCCTGTCCTCTTCTTGACAAACTTGCTCAACGCCTAGTTTACGAAAGCATATTACTGAATTATTTCTGTCGTTGAACGCTACATCAAATTCTGGAAACTTATGATATATCACGAATTAGGCGAAATTGTAATAACGAGATAATTCGGATATCACTTTTTAGCGACTACCAGAAATTTTCGTTTTCCCTGCGGTAAAAGTTTCATTTCTTAGAACTGTAAATGTTTTGTTAATACAACGAAGTGCTTACTTTCTATGGCATATTTATTATAACTTGATATTCAACATTATTATTCTCGTGTTTTGAGCCATGAAATGCTGCTGTTCTTCTGTGTTTACTGGTGACATACGAGAATTATTCGTGATGGTATAAAACATTTTCACGGTCGTATGGAGACTGTCTAAAGCACCTATCCGGAAACGCCTCAATTGAGAATTACAAGCCAAAATAACTTTGGTATGTCTAGTAAAGTGGGACAAGGAAACTTAAATGCCATGGTTTGTGTATTAAATAAATTAATATTCTTCAGATTAAAAAGATGAAATTAAAAATATTTTATTTTATTTTTGCGGGGACTGCTTTGACATGGCATTAATCTCAGTTACATTCGGTCGAACATCCCTGGTACACTGATGATATCTCAGGTGGCTAGGATTCTTGCCAGAAAGGGAGTCATATTATTTATCTACTTGTGTCTCACTGAAAAGACATTTTACATGACCGCTCAAGAGAACATCTATGAAGTGTGGTCAGATCAGGCGAACGAGCATTTACAAAATGAAATGGGGCTTTATAACGCTGAACTCAAAAACCTCGACTGGCGTTTAATGGGGCAGATTCCTATAACTCGGGGAGAGTTTCTCTCAAAAAACTTCAGTACACTGCTACAGTTATGAAAAAAGAGCAAGAAGAATGTATAGAATCTAACACTTAGGTAGTGTCAAACATAATTCAAGTCAGATAGTACTGTGAGGCAGTACAAATGACAAACTTCAATGGCAATGGACGACAAAAAGAAAAAGAGGGAAGCGAAAATATTAACTGAAATATGTGCTCATCATTCGCTAGGTACCTGCAACTAGACGCAAATAGAAAGTAGTTGATATGTTTTAAGGCTCAGCCATTTCACTCGCAGGATCTTCATGTGGAAAATTGTTGAATGACCCTATATCCTGAGCCAAAGT
>NQII01011455.1:5911-16749 GCA_002778355.1 Clitarchus hookeri
GGGGGGGGGGGAGAATCCCGGGTTCGGATACGAAGGCAATAAATGGCGACTCAAAGAGGCCAGCACATAAACATGGCCAGGAGAAATGACTCTGCCGGTCCCACGCGCATGCGCAGTTACCACCTCCCAACGTCCACCGCCGGGGGCAGGATCGACATGGAGCAGACCTATCCTCCACGGGGATTTCCTATTGCTGAAAGATACTTTTTTTTTTTTTTTCAATTGGCAACTACCTAAACAAACACATTAGATGTTTCAAAACCTAATTTGGTCTACAGATGAGGTAGACCGATCTCGCTGGCTGCGCACAATCACTCTCCGTGTCTCAACATTGAACTGCTTTCCTGCCAATACGACTAGCAAAAACGGCGTGAATTGAATTTGAGGTCAGAACACCTTTTAGGAAAAAAGTGCTTTGAGATGTTTGTATACTTCCTCTGGTCAATTTAAAATGCAGTTAGATTAAATTCAAATTTATGAAAGTATTTTATTCATATAAAAGTGCTTATCTTTTGAAAATTGAGATAGGTATTAACAAACACGTTCATTATTGTTGACCATGTGACTTTCACAGTTGTTCCTTTGCGGGTAGGTCAACGTTGGGTACGTGCGCAGAAGACGAACAAGCCGTCTATTTCATATTTAGTCTATGGTCAAAACCTGCCCCACGGCCCTCTCGACGTCTGTAGGCTTTGACAGTGCCCAGGCGACGTTGATTAATGACGTCAACGGTGTAGTAGCTTTCTCAGAGGCTATCCGGAAGTGGACATAGCCGAGGTCTGGTGTTCGTCCGCTAAGCATACTCACATTGACCACGCGTTGAACAGAAGAGCTCTTGGCAATTCCACAAAAGCATTCTGCCTCTCCAACGACCAGCGTGCGTTTCGTTCCGTCGGACTTACAGTCGCATTGGTGGTTCTACGACGTCTCTGACAGACGACCTCCATGGATGAGGTCTGGTTTCGACGCTCGCGTGAATCATGGATATGCGTGCCGTTTTATATTTTCATATTTTTGATTAACAGTTTACTGATACAAAAAAAAAACAATAAATGCAATGAAGTCAAATATTAACGGAAAAAGTCACAATTATTTGATAGTATGCAATAATTAATGCATACGTTTCTTTAAGAAAAATTACATAAACTCAAATACAATTATAACTCGGCGCTATATGCAAAAAATGCATATTTATAGAATTTATTTTAATAATAATAAGAAGAAGAATGAAACAGTGACTAAATGTATAGCATTAATTCCCTGTTGAGTTTCTAATGGCCTTGATCTCGACGAGACGTAAAGTCATAAATCAAATCTTTGGCTTGCCATCATATGCCTCCTTTAAACTATGCCATCATATGCCTCCTTTAAACTATGCACAGACATCAGTGCTTAGTCAACAGCGACATCTGTCTTCAAGTAGGTGAAACACCTGGCTTGCACTTGCTACTAAGCACATGAGAAAGTAGTGTCCTTGAGCCTGCGCGACTGCTTAGTCGTTGGTGGCAAGAAAAACTTCTTGGTACCGCAGGACATCGTAATAAATACCTACTAGCCCTCATAATTCTGCATCTGCAATGCTGGCATTGATTGAAAATAATTTGAATCTGATGATTCTAGCTGCTGTAAAAAAATTCCTGTCAGTTAATCAATACATTTATGAATACAAAAAAAAACATGACTTGGGGGGAGGGGGCAGTTGCCGCCCCGGGATCCGCCCATGGGCGGTGGTTATCACAATAAGAAGACGTAACTTTGCCTGCATTTTTTTTTTTTTTTTTTTGTTATTTAATAGTTTATAGCCTTCTAGGCCATGTCGATTGCGGAATAAATGCAAACATATAGGCTACTAACGATTGAAGTCCAGCCTCTCCTGGAATTATTACGCGAATCCATTAGGTGTCTAGTTATAAGCCAAAGTTAGTTTCTGACCTACGCCTCTATCCTACCTCTACTTTTTGCAGAGGATTAAAAATAATCAGAATACATTTTTCAAAAAGATTGTTCTTCTTCTATAAAACAAATCCTACAAATAAGCTTAACAATGAAATGGTTGTCAAAGCGAACATTTGCTGCGGAGAACGTATTCTTATTCGATGATGGAAAGTAAACTATTTCGTCCCCATTTTGTTGTACCAATTACCGACATCGAAGATAGTGATGAAAGGGGTGGGGGGGAACTATATTTTGTTTGTAAAACAATTATGGAACACGCTGAGAAAATCCATTTGCCTCAATCAAAATAGCAGGAACCCATGGCAATAAGCAGCCTTGACCTTGACCTTGGATGACGTCATGCGACCTTGACCTTTGGCTACCATCGCGAACAAATCTACTGCTTAAAACAAAAAGAATCGCAATTTTCTAAAGAAAATGACGTATAGTTGGAGTGCTTATTTTAAATTCACATTTACTAAGCATGTTGATATAATATAATTGTCTCTAGTTTTGATCTCGACCTGTCACTAATCCTGCAATACGAGATGGAGCATTTCATTAGAGGCGATACTTCTTATTGGCCGTCAGTTTTACATTGAAAGAAATACATAGTTGCCGGCACCAAATAAATTTCTTGAAAAGTATTTGTTTGCACTGAACAATATTTGTTTGCACGGAACATAATTTTGTTCACTGAACCAATCTGCGTTTGCTCCAAACATCTGCATTCGTTCCCTTGAACCAAAGAAATAATTTTAAAATTATTTGTTGAGCCGGACACTTTTTTTTTCCGAATCATCTACATGTATTTAGTACACGTAAATATTCTACAAGTACTTTCAACTGAACTATTTGTTTGCCGTACACATTATAGTATCAGGGCAGAGTCAAATTAGTATTTTGTTTGTAGTCTAAGCATTTGGTTAGATGGAACAGTCTGATATGTTTATAACTACAGAATTTGTGGTGAGAATAAAATCAGCTTGGTCCAGTGCTGGCTGTAGGGTAATTGGCTCATTTGATCGCCTTCGTTCGGTAATGCCCCATTTAAGTTTATTTGCAATTTTCATGATAATTAGGATATTAACATTGTTTGTTAGTGCATTTGTTGACTTCATAATGGTAAAAATAATCCCAAATGAAACAAGTTCAACAAAACAAAAAAGTATAGCTGAAAGCTTAAAAATATTTATTTACATATATGGCCTGTATTGCATCATTATGTACTTAAAACATTCCTACGTCGTCAGTCGCACTTTAGCTTAGCTGCTCCGGCGAGCTGCTCAGTTGCAAAAACTTCCAGGTTCGAAACTCACCCGTGTTTTCACTTGTTTTTAAAGATAATCAAAACTGTTTAATGTACGTACAACCATGCAAATCTTTAGTTGCACCAACCAAACCTCACAAGTTTGGAGCAACCAAATAATTTTGTTTCAGCAACATAATATTTAACTGCCCCTATACAAACAGTCTACTGCGATTGTTCTCCCAATGTTTCGCCTGAAGAAGGGGACAGATTCTAGGCCCCGAAACATCGTAAAGGTTTTTAATTATTTTTTGTGTTTTCATTTTTTGTCGTTCTGTGTCCTCCCTATTGGGAGGTTATTTTTGGTTATTTTTGTGGTTCCTGTGTTGTTCGTAGTTTTGAATTATTTGATTTTATAATCTGACAAGGAATACTTTTTCCTGCCTTGTGTTTCATTGTAGTTTTTTTTTTGTGTGAGTTTTTAGTTTTTAAAGTTCATCTGTGTCCGCTGATATAGTTTTTGCACTGTTTTGTTCACTTGTGTGGTGTTTTCGTTTTCGTAATGTGTCGTCTTTACTTTTGGTTTGCTTTGGTTGTCCTTCCTGTTTTGTATTAATAAGTTGTTCTAATTAATTACATATTTGTTTTCTATTGACAATGAAACAGCTTTTCCTAATTATTTGTCTGTGGTGTTGTAAAAAGGTTTTTTTTTTTGTTTTTGTCTTGCTGAGTTTTGTGTGTGGTGTGTGTGTGTGTGTGTGCATGATTTTTTTTTGTCTCATGGTTGACAATGGACATAGCCCAATCACACCATCATAATAAATACATTCTATTGAATAAAATGTAGGCTAACTTTAAACAGGAAAAATATTTTGCTTTCTGTATCCTGTTGTGTCGCGGAAGAAAGTATAGGTGTCTGAGAACATTTGATGGTGAAACCTTGCACATAGCACGGAAGTTAGTTTTTGTCATTATCATACACCGAAGACCCAAAAAAACTGGTACACCTGCCTAATATCGTGTAGGGCCCACGCGAGCACGCAGAAGTGCCACAAGACGACGTGGAATGGACTCGACTAATGTCTGAAGGTATACAGGAGGCAATTCACACCATGAATCCTGCAGGGCAGTGCACAAATCCATAGGAGTGCGCTGCGGTGGAGATCTCTTCTGAACAGCACGTAGCAAAGCATCCTAGATATGCTCAATAATGTTCATGTCTGGTGATTTAGGTGACCAATGGAAGTGTCTAAAGTCAGAAGAGTGTTCCTGGAGCCACTCGGTAGCAACTCTCGACGTGTGGGGTGTCGCATTGTCCTGCTGGAATCGTCCACGTCCGTCGGAATGCACAATGGACATGAATGGGTGCAGGTGATCAGACAGGATGCTTACGTATCTGTCACCTGTCAGAGTCGTATCTAGACATATCAGGGGTCCCATTTCACGCTAACTGCATACGCCCCATACCATGACAGAGCCTCCACCAACTTAAACAGTCCCCTGTTGACATGTAGGGTCCATGGATTCATGAGGAAGTCTCCATACCCGTACACTTCCATCCGCCCGATACAATTGGAAACGAGACTCGTCAGACCTGGCAACGTGTTTCCAGTCATCAACAGTCCAATGGCGGTGTTGGCGGGCCCAGGTGAGACGTCAAGCTTTGTGTCGTGCAGTCAACAACGGTACACGAGTGGGCCTTCGGCTCCGAAAGCCCATATAAATGATAGTCCGTTGAATAGTTCGCACGCTGACACTTGTAAAATCATTGAAATCTGCGCCAATTTGAGAAAGTGTTGAACGTCTGTCACGTTTAATGATTCCCGTCAGTCGTCGTTGGTCCCGTTCGTTCACGATCTTTTTCCGGCGGCCGCAGCGATGTCGAAGATTTGATGTTTTACCGGATTCCCTATATTCACGGTACACTCGTGAAATGGTCGTAAGCGAAAATCCAATTTTTATCGCTACCTCGGAGATGCTATGTCCCATCTATCGTGCGCCGACTATAACACCACGTTTAAACTCACTTAAATCTTGATAATCTGCCATTGTAGCAGCAGTAACCGATCTAGCAACGTTGCCAGACGCTTGTTGTCTTATATAGGCGCTGCCGACCGCATCGCGTTACCCTGATTGGTTACATACCTCTGTTATTTGCATACGCACGCCTATACCAGTTTTTTTTTTTTTGGCTCTCCAGTGTAATTCGTAGCATAAATACAGTTGACAGATACGTATATGCAGTGCAGATAAAATACATATATTTTCGCCGATGTAACGTTGAAAGTGCGTCACTCAAATGCTACGCTGCTTAGCTTCGGCTCATTCAAAATTGGAGTACACATTAAAATCAATTTAAATAATATGTAGCATTTTTCGCGTCTAAAAAAATTGTTTTTGTACTTTAACCAAAAGTCTAATTTCACTAACTAACTCAGCAAATGTGCAAAGCAAAATTTTTCAATTGTGTTCCTGTGTGTAACAATTTTTAAAATTCTAAACGTTTTTAGAAGACACGTAAAAACAACTAATTGCAGTTTTATATAAATTTATTTGTATTGAAAGAAGAGGGATTTTTATTTTGTCCCCACATTGTATTGTAATTTAATTATTTGCAATTTAACAGTTTGCCACCCAACGTGCCCAGCGATACAAAATAAGATACTTCGGTTTAAACGGGAGAGATACAATTGATTGCGGTGTTACCAGTTTTTGAGCCATAAAATGTATTTAGCATTCATTATTGAAATTTCTTGTTCGACAAGGCACCATATATCACTCAGATGATTTATTAACTGTAATATCAATATTAATTTGTTTAACACGTGGAATAAATGTGAATGAGTTACTAATTACCTTCTGATGACTACCTGATAATTAGCTTACTAATGACTACAGAAGCGATAGTAGAATCGTCTCTAAAATATAGTTAAGTAATGTTCTTACTCTAACCCACACATTTTTCGAAAATTAACCTAATTAATGGCAAAAATACATAAATCCAAGATGGCGTCCAACTCTCAACCTTAAAGCATGTCAGCTTGTCCGGGAACAAAGAATGAAAAATATCCGTTTCTATAATCCCACGCGATAAGCGGATTTTCTCCGCAGTAAACACTGTTAGGGTATTAAAGGTATTCCCGATTTTATCGAAAAACCACGCGTCTGTCGAAAAATTACAGGAGAGATAATATTTAGGCCATAACGAAACCATGTTTTACATAATTTACCACGCAGTAAGGTACTTAATTACTTTGTTATACAGTATACTGAATTCCCATAGTTTTCAAACAAGCTAACGACTCTGTGTGTGAATTAATGAGTTATAGACTTAAAATTGGATAGAGCACAAACAAATGGTTTAATTTTCACACATGCACACACAAGTAAGACCAAACCATACGCACAACAAACGCTATAAAATCAAGGGCTGCAAACTACAAGAAAATCATATCACAAGTTTCCTCCCTCCTTTCTCACTCATTTCTCAATTCTCTTTCTCACACACAGACACGGTAACAAATCTCTCGCTGTGCATGAGAAATTGAGGTATTTTATGTGTTTCGTGATTGTTCTTTCTTTTTCTTGTATATATATCATGTTATGTGAATTAGCTGTAACTGGCAATTACTGTTAATTCGTTTCTTACACTGTTGTTGAAAATAAAAGAACCATGAACACTACACTTGTGACAAACAATATATTTGTAGGTAATGTAAATTATTGGAGAACATAAGTAAGCGACAGGCTTTGCTTTCACAAAGGGAGCAAGAGTAAGGCTTAGGGAAATAACAGAAAATTCCTCCTCGGTGTATACAATCCAATCACCATCATTTGCAATTCGCACAGAACAGATCCCTTGCCTTTAAGTCATCAAATAATTTTATAATTTTGCACACATTACGTTTTTAAATAGCCTGAGAAATCTGACATGACGACGTGGAAGTTTCGCCACAAACAACTTGCTGCAGAGGAAATATCTGTAGCTGGCGACGGAAACTGTGTGCTGTAACATTAGAGTGAAAGCATTCGAAGTTCCCCACCTGGAATTTACAGGCTAGAAACAGAATCCTGCATTTTTTGAAGTTTATATTGTCTAAGCTTTAAGTGGAGTAAAAAACAGAGCGAAATATGAAATCGCCNTTACAGGCTAGAAACAGAATCCTGCATTTTTTGAAGTTTATATTGTCTAAGCTTTAAGTGGAGTAAAAAACAGAGCGAAATATGAAATCGCCGCCGAGGTCCAAGAAGGCCCTTTAGAACTCATGTTTTCTTTATCCTTAAAAGAATGGTGAAGACAGATGAGAGAGGGCAAGGCTGATGTGAACACAAGAAGACACATACTGACCTTTCTCATATTTGGTCCTGAGCGCCACCAGACTGGACACGATCCTCGCCCTGTGGGCTGAGTTCTTCACGCCGAGGTCCTTGATGTCCGCCTCGGAGAAGGGTAACAAGTCCTGCGAACAAGAACAATCCACCTGTTGCGGTCTGCGACTTTAAATATGTCTCACAAGTCTGCAGGAAATTTCCTCCCCACACTGTCTGAAGGCTCTCTAATTACAAGTAGACGATATTTCGGAAGGAAACTCGCGTCATCAGAGCCTTAACGACAGCCATCACATGTACCATCATCACAAGAGAGTAGTATGTGAGGGACGAACATTCTGGAGCTTTCGCGCCTGTTGTGGTAGCAAATAGTCGTAAACACTGCGCTCTGGCTTATTTTCATGCAATTACACTTCAATAAAAATAAATATTTCAGACACCAAAGAAATTTTTCGTGTAAAGAGGAATCCCTAGTAAACAATTTTAAACGCCTCAAGGTAACTCTTGACCACAAGGAAGCATTGCACGGGCCCTAAGACTGCGATGTGCATTCTTGGGAAGCAACATTTCTCGCAAAGTAGATCTTGTATTACCACACAGCGATGCAAGCCAATGGATTTAACTACAACAAGCACTATGTCATTTTCTGCTCTCTTTTAAGGCCATGTTCCACGATAATTTTTATTTCATTATATGAAAGAGATTTATATAAGGAGAACATAAATGTAAATATTTGTAGTAAAATTTTAAAATTATTAGAGTTTTCAAAATATAGCACCGAAAAGTCTAACATTTAGGAATATGGGAGCCCAAGTTACTATGTTCCTAATTAACTTTGCCAACTAAATCAACTGGCATGTGATCTTTATCATATAAACAACATGATAATAAAGTACGAAGGTTTAACGATCGATACCCGGGTACCAGTATCTTGAATCTCTTTTAAAATAGGTAATGTATTGATGTTTTTGCCGACACAATTTTTATTCATCCAAGATAAACTAATAAATATTTAATATTTTACTTTGCAAAATTGTAAATATGAATGTTAAGGCATTTTAAAACAAAAAACACTTTTCTTTAATAAAGTACCATGCTTGACACTTGATATAGAATGTCTGCGGTTAAATAAGCACTTTAGGAAGCAATGCTACAGTTTTTGGTCCATTCATTTTGTATCCTTTCGCCTTAAGTACAATTATCTTTGATATGGACAGTCACTTTAATCCCGATAGAGATCAAGTGTAGATGTGAAATTATTAAGAACTTATCTTACTGTAGTGTGCCAGAAACTAAATGAAAGAAATCAAAGTGTCCAATCAAAGTTTTAATACGCCGTTAAGACACGGAACTACCGTTTCGACACTGTTGCTAAACTTTACTGGGAGAATACCTGTAAAATTGATCGTTAAAATATATGCAGTTACGGGCAGGCTGAGTTCAAAAGTGCTGAATTATCCGCGAAAGAACTACGTAAAGAAGTCGGTGTTCCCTTTCTTTTTCGCCTTTTTTTGGTCATTTTCGTGCGCAAGAAAGGTGCCAAAGTGTAGATACTAAGGCTTAGACATTCTTGTTTACATAGGCTATAGTAGGCCTATGTGTAGGTATACATTATCTCATGCAGAGATCATAAAAGCAAATAGATTGCAAGATTAAACGAACACTTTCCAATCACAACAAAACTTCAGGAATTTCGAACGTCATTAAAAAAGATAAAAAAGAGCTATATCGAAAATTATTATTTCTACTGCTTCCAAAACTCAAAAGCAAGTTTCAATATTTGCGCGTACCCTGCAGCCAATTTCACGCAGATTACTATTCCCAGAATTCGTTATTCGGCAAGAACCGCCGTATATCAGCGACGAATATAAGAAAGTCAATGGAAGTTGCTGTGTTCTGATATCATAAATTTTCTTTTTAACCTCATTGATTAGCAATTAAGAGGTAGAAAAGTTGCAGAATCCTCTTCGCATGTAAATGTGTGTGTGCATGCATGCATGTAGGGGCATGTGAGTGTATCTATGTGACTACGATACCGTAAAACTCGTATTTCGTATGATTGTGGTTTTTTATCACCCATTCAGTTTTTATATAACACGAATTGAAAAAGGCTAATCACTAATTTTATTCACACGCTGTGAATTATATTTTATAAAGAGTGAATTCCTTGAACTCCTATTCGTGCATTATAAGCGAATCTAAAGATGCTAGACGACTGACTTAAAACGAAGGTGCATAGTTACGGAAGACAACTATTTNGCTAGACGACTGACTTAAAACGAAGGTTCATAGTTACGGAAGACAAAAAATTTTTTTTACACGAATGTAGTAATATTTTGATGAAATGGAACTTAATACTTAATAATACGACAAAGTAGATTAAACTTGAAACACCATGTCCCCTTGTTCTTGTCATATCAATATATTTGTTTTAAGTACAGGAAACTATATTTTACGACCTAAACATGAAGATCATCAATACGCTGCTTGTAAGACCAAATTATACAAGTGCAATTTTATAAATGCCGGAACTTGTTTTGTTGACTTGTTTCCCTCCAGGATAAAATAGTACACAAGCCATTGATTTACAATGACCCCTAAAGACAATGACTGAATTCAGATTTAGAATGGCCATTTTCTAATGTCCAGCGAGACCTTCCTCGTGCGTCTAGAAAACACCGATTACGCGAACCTCAGTTGGTTTTGTTTTTGCTGGTTTAACGCCACACACGCACACACTAAACCAGCCGTCAGTAAAATGAAGTGCGCCACGTTTACACCGACAAAGTGGCTGCAGAATGAACTGAAACAGGTTCCAAGGCTCACCGGCCGGTCACGCTCGGTCTGCAGAGCACACGCGAGTGTTACGACACGCAGGTTATTGTTACCTCGAGTGACGCGTGTCGGGCGTCAAGGTCGCAACCTTGGTTGCTTGTATTCCTGAAAAACTGTGGCTCCTCATACGCAGCAAGCTATGCTCGTGCCAAATAGGATACAATAAAGCCTAAGTCACCGAGGGAAGTGCATACAAGGGAGTGGAGTTGAGAGGTTTGGGCGACTCTTTACAACGAGTTCTTGAGAGCCGACGAGGGTGAAGCGAGGTGGGTATGGAGCAACGCCAGAGTGAAAGGGCCGGAGAAACATGAGATCCCCGAGAAAACCCGCCGACCAACGGCATCGTCCGGCACGATTCCCATATGTGAAAATCCGGGAGCGACCCCTCCGGGAACCGAACCCGGTTCGCCTAAGTGGGAGTTGAGTAGTCTGACCACTACACCACCGCGGTCCCGCATACATGGGAGTCACCTGCCTTTTTCCGAGCACC
>NQII01011456.1:0-17418 GCA_002778355.1 Clitarchus hookeri
GACCCATGGAAAGCAGTGGGACTCTCTGTAAATATTCCTGTGTTTGCAGTTTGACAGTCTTTTACAGGTACACCAGCAACAGACCCAGCTATGGGCTATCCCCACAGTTATGCACCTATGCTGTACATTTCACCACATGTAAATCATAAGCGGAATGTGGCGAAAAAGCTGTAGTTATATACAAACATACAGAACATCAACGTAAACTCATTATATTAACCGCAACTTAATATTTCTGTTGTACATTTATCTACATATTAGCGTTATAAAATTGCTGCGTATCTGCAGGTGGTAGTATGTTTCATTCANTGCTGCATATCTGCAGGTGGTAGTATGTTTCATTTACGATGGACATTTCTTAACAGACGGAACCACCAACTTTGTAACTGTGTGGCAAGAAATTACTCCATTTGCGGTGCCCGCGATCAACTGGTTCGTACCATGTTTGTGTACGTGTTCACGTTGGCAACACCTGCTGAAAATAGTGTGCACAAAATAAATCAGCAAATTTAAGATTTTAATCAAAAATTGACAACAGCGTTGAGTTTCAAGTAACAATTGTTTTTCAATATACTTTGGCATTACTACTGTGTACTTTCAACAGTTTGAACTCTAATGAATTTTGAATGAGGCAGCTCAGGTCTGCCTGCTTGTTGCGAGCAAGGCAAGGCTCCGGCAGACTCAGTGCACGACGCACGCCATGTTGGTTACTCCGTTTTCACGAGAGAATATATCCGCTCAGCATTTCATTTCTTCAGATCTTATTTTTACAGCGACTCAGTCCAACAAATTACTATACCATTTCCTGTGCGTTATTACTATATCATTTTTTCCTCATGATGACAGTTGAACTTCCGGCAACGTGTTGCGTTTCTTTCCCTCGTGTGCAGTTTGTACATTTGTGATGTTTCATGTATGAACCGCCTACAGAATGAACACACGCGCGTTTACACATCAAGTTTTCTTTGTTACTGAAGATTCAGTTGTTTGAAGAACGTAATATGTTAGGTGTGTTTTTGACCAACATCACATCTTAAATAGTATAAATCATAGGGATTTGAATTTTGGCAGTCTCAGGTGAGAAGTGCTAACTTCGTTCATACTTTACTTATTTTTGATTACATTCACTACATGCAATTAATTACACATCATCTACGTAATTACGTAGGCTTAACCACTTTTGTGCCTAACGTCATCTATATTTATTTACGCAAACTTATGTCCGGCGTCTTTTAGATTTTATTATTTTGAGAACAATTACAAAGTATTTCTGTAGTCTAAACATGTCAGTGTTATTGTTTTAGGGTATATGAGATTTGCAACTTTCAGTCAAGGCTAATTAAATATGTTAACTGAAATGCGTAAAAAAAAAGCCACATTTTTTAAAAATAATATTCAATTATGGTTTGACAACTATAATTGCTTTGTACTAGTAATGTTGTACTTTCTTGTGTACAAAACTATTTTTAAAAATGCAAGGTGTGTTCAGACGTCATTCTAAGAGTTATTTCATTTAGGCCAAGTGTATGCGTTTGTAATGATTATGAAGTCAAATATAAAATAAATAAGCTATGAATTTTTGGCACCGGGACTATTAGAGGCTGAACTATAACGCCGCCGCCTTCCTAACCGTATTGCACCAAAAGTGAAATTTTAATTATTTTCATGTGTCGCAAAGAAAGAATACGGCAGATAAAGTAACAAATATTTCCTTCCTTCAGGGTACAAACACATTTTGATTGTAATTCATACAGAAATAAAATCTTAACATTAAAATTTAATAAAATAATGNCTTCAGGGTACAAACACATTTTGATTGTAATTCATACAGAAATAAAATCTTAACATTAAAATTTAATAAAATAATGAAAACAGCACTTCTTAAAAGGTAGAACAAAGTTTAAAAAATAGAACTGGCAATTGTGTATTATAAACTTTGTAGTTAATAGGAAAGCAAGCTAAGGATGAAAATAATAACTACTAAATAAATCATGATTATGAATAAACCCACGTCCAACCCAGTTTCAAGCCTCTTTCCATGTTTACAATGTTTACCAGCAAAAAAAAAAAAAACATTATAAGGCTTATATAACATTTCTTAATGTGCATATTCATAAAATACCTCACTAAATTTAATATATATTTAAGTACTACATTCTCACTCCCACTGCAATCAGTCATTAGCAAAAAAAATTTATGACAGAAAAAAATTAAGATATATATACTGTATACCTTGCAACAAATATGTGGCAAATTATAGTCAATCAAAAATATTGACTAACAATCTTCAATTNACCGTAGTGGTCCCGGGGCCCGCAAGTCCCCGATGTACTTCCTCCTTGCAGGCATTCCCCTTATTTTGTGCCGTTTCATGTCTCCTGCAACTTGAACATGCGGTTGGATTTATGGAAATTATGTTTTGAAAGATAACCGAAATTAATAGGCCTCTATGACGCCCATATTTCTGGATTATATTTTTTTGGAAAAACTGTACCTGGGAAATCAATATGTATGTCTTAAAAATGTTTCAATGATCGCATCATCAAGAAAGAAACACAAACACACAGCATTTCAGTTAAGGTGGCCACAAACCTAGCGCTTGACTGTGTTGCAGTGTGTTTGAGANAGAAACACAAACACACAGCATTTCAGTTAAGGTGGCCACAAACCTAGCGCTTGACTGTGTTGCAGTGTGTTTGAGATCCCAACTTTTTCGGACTCCAGTAAACGTGCACCCAAAGTGCTTATCTACGAAAAGAAAAAAAATACTTCAGACTAGTTGCGTATTGTCCTTTCAAGACATCATGAACTTTAGAAACATTAGTTTAATGCTTTCCAAAATGGAATAAAGGTGAAAATGACTTTTTCAGATTACTGTTTCTCAAAATATATGAACCAAATTAATGTGAAAATATGATATAGGAATGCATTGGACTTTGCCACATTGTGGAGTCCAATAAAATGATAAGGTCACTGCTTAAAGTCCCTTAGTTCCAGCTGTGTGACAAGAACACTGCACATTAGTTTACAACTTTGGGCATAGAGGCACTATCTCTTTACATGCAACTACTTGCATCACTCATAGTGTTTCAATGAATTTTGCTTCACACACACCCCTAACTAAGCTGCAGCCTTCAGTCCACATTGTAAGCATCTATAATGACATGTTTTGGGTGGTGGCTACATAGATTACGCTGGCAACTCCTAAAATGAGTGCTCCAGCATTTGACTCCCTAAAGGTACAATGCCCTCAAGAAGAGAACTACAGTTGAACAATATCTGTGCTTCTAACAATTTATTACAGTCATTCCAAAGGATACTGATTACAATAAGTGTAACTATTCACACAATTAATGATCCACGAATATCACTTTTGTTTACCAACACACTTCACATGTGATATACTAAAAATTAAAGTGTAGGCCAAAATAATGACATTACTAAGCTTACCCTCTTAAGAACCTATTCAAACTGTACACAGACATTTTTAGTAATGCAGCTGTTTTATTGAAATATTTGGTGGGACAGATATAAATGTTTTATTTGATGTTTCATAAGAAGATACCTGCACAATGCCACTTAAAGCTCTAAAATGAAACAAATGTACTAGTTACTGACTAGTCATAAAATTAATATACTTAAAGAACCAAAGAGTACATACTAACTAGATGGCAGCAGTAGTTACTTATTATGATATAACAACACATCCACTATATCAAATAAGTATACACATTTAAATTATACATAAAATCTAAACAAATTGAATACCCAACATATTCNACATCCACTATATCAAATAAGTATACACATTTAAATTATACATAAAATCTAAACAAATTGAATACCCAACATATTTATGAGGTGATAATGTTTAACAGTGTTCAAACTCTTGGTTAACAAGTCAGCTGGCATCTCATTTGTCTCAAGTATTTCAGTTCTACAATTTTATTACTGACACATTCTCTACAAAAATGATAGCGCACATCAATGTGTTTAGTTCGCTTATGGTAAACATTATTTACAGAGAGTTTAAGTGCCCCTTGATTGTCATTAAACACAGTTATAGGATATAGATCTCCAGTTATTTCACGCAAGCTGCGCAAATATATAGCTTCCTTGACACGCTTCTGTGACACCCATGTATTCTGCTTCTGTGCTTGATAAAGCTACGGTTTTCTGTTTCATTGTTTCCCACGAGATTGCACACCCAGCCAATACAAAGCACAATCAGCATCAACAAACCCTTCTAACTGCAGATTTCCATTTTTTCTATATTTGAGACCAAAATGCTTTGTTTTCTTTAAGTACCTCAGCACTCGCTTAGCATACAACCATGTTTCCTGATTATAAAAGTTATTAAATTGGCTTAAGTAACTAATCGCAAAAGAATAATCAGACCCAGTTAAAACTGCCAAATACATAAGACTTCCAATAAGCTGTTGGTATGGCATTTGGTCTTTACAATATTCCTCTTTATTAATATTTAATTTAGCCTCTAAAGGAGTATCTGCAATTTTACATTCTGTCATATGGAATTTTTTTAATAATTGGTCTATATAATTTTTCTGAGTCAAAGTAATTTCACGTTTAGTTTTGTCTACATTTACACTGATTCCAAGACATTGCTTAACCACTCTCAAGTCCTTGATTTTAAACTGTGACTCTAATGCATTTTTTAAACGCACAGTTTCATTATCATCATTAGAAAAAATAAAGAAGTCGTCGACAAAGTGTAAAAATTGTTCTGCGACTATTCTTATTTTTGGTATACAAACAAGAGACTATCTTAGAACGCTTATAACCTATTTTGATGAGACACTCATCGACCTTCTTGTACCATGCTCTTGAAGACTGCTTTAAGTCACAAATGGCCCGTTTTAATTTAAGTACTTTTCCACAACTTTTTGTTACAGGAAAACCATCTGGTTTTTGCATATAAATTGTTTCCTCAAGCTCCCCATTCAAGAAAGCCGTAGTCACGTCAAGATGTGTTATATTTAAAACTAACTGAGCAGATAATGTAAATAACAATCTCAGTGTTGTATGCCTAACAGGTGAAAATGTCTGAATAGTCCACACCTTGTTTTTGCATATAACCACACGCCACGAGCCTTGCACGATAACGACCATTATTATCATTGTCATATTTCTTTCTTAGAACCCATTTGCAATTCACAACCGTACCCCTTTTTGGAGCATCTACCAACTCCCACGCACTATTATCATCAAAACACTTAAGTTCTTCATTCACAGCCTTTAACCACTGCTCTCTTTCAGGTCCTTTTAGTGCTTCTTCCGGAGATAAGCCGCTCGCATCATCATATACA
The DNA here is from genome assembly GCA_002778355.1 of Clitarchus hookeri. Classification (NCBI taxonomy): domain Eukaryota; kingdom Metazoa; phylum Arthropoda; class Insecta; order Phasmatodea; family Phasmatidae; genus Clitarchus; species Clitarchus hookeri. Next base: position 5,328 of record NQII01011456.1, read on the forward strand.
TTTTCTTCAACACACATATCTGAGAATCCTAAACAATCTGGTTTCTTTCTGCTCCTCATCGGCCTGTTTTCTGGTTAAGTCATTTCAGTAGTATCATCAGTGTCTTCACCTTCACTTGGTATATACGACCCATCAGATGATTCTACCACTGACTTAATTTTTTGCATAAGTGGCCCCCACTGAATCTAAATTTTCTTATTTTTGTTCAGCATCAGATGTGCTCTCATTTACTAATATGATAGCTTCTTCTTCCATGATGATGACATCTCTGCTAGTTGTTATAGATTTAGTTCTTGGGTTGTAATATCTGTAACCTTTGACATTTTCTGGAAATCCCATCAATATAAGTTTCTCTGACTTCTTGTCCCATTTTTGTCTTCTTTCCTTTGCTACATGAACCATCACAGTACTGCCAAATATTCTCAGATGGTTTATGTCAGGTTTTCTTCCTGTCCACATTTCAAATGGCGTTTTTCCATCCAACACCGATGCTACAATTCGATTCTGAAGATAAACAGCTGTGTTTGTCGCCTCAGCCCAAAATTCTTTGCCTAAGTTTGCGTCAAACAGGCACCTCGCTTTCTCCACGATTGTGCGATTACGGCGTTCACATAATCCATTTTGCTCTGGTATGTAAGCGTTTGTTTTTTGATGATTAATCCCTTCCTTTAGCATGTATGTATGAAACTCTCTATTACAAAACTCACCTCTATTGCCACTTCTCAATGTTTTGATTCTTTTGTTAGTTTCATTTTCCACTTTTGCTCTAAATTCCTTAAAACAAGTCAAGGCTTCGCTTTTGTATTTTAGAAAATATACAAATATCATGCGACTATAATCATCGACAAACAGCATAAAGTATTTAGAACCACCAATGGATTCTTTCTATATAGGTCCACAAATGTCTGTGTGAACTACTTCGAGTATCTCATTACTTTTTCAACCAACATGAGAAAAAGGCAGTCGACTTTGCTTACCTTTACAGCAAACTGCGCAAGATGACTTACTTATGTCAGTTTTTTCATCAAGGTCAATACCCTCTGTGGCAGTTTTCATTTTATTCAAATAGTTGCTGTTTATGTGACCTAACCTGCGATGCCATGTGTTTGCAGAAACCACGGATGCAGCAAGTACACCTTTCGGCATTCTCAACTTGTAAAATCCATTTATTAACGAAGACGTGGTCAATAATACACCATTTGCATTGTAAACATTGCAACCTTTCCCGGTAAACTGTACTTTATTCTCGTTGCTAATTAACTGGCTCACTGACAACAGATTAGTCGTGAAATCTGGTACACAGAATGCGCGTTTCACTGGCACCTCAAACTTACACTCTAGTTTTTGTTACAATATTGATGTCGCCGGTGCACAAAACCCACACTTTATTATTGTTTGCAACAATAATTTCTTTATTTTCTAGTATGAAGCATTCCTAATCCAACTTTTGTTTGCCGTCAAGTGCACGCTTGCACCAAGTCAATGTATCACTCACTCATCTTTGCCAAAATTCCCGCTTAGAAACACTGACCTGAATGCGTTTGTTTGTTTACAAAACATCTTGTCATTTGAGCCACCAGAATCATTTGGGCACTAGTTTTTGCAATGACCGAGCTGTTTACATTTGTAGCATTTGACATGTGCTTTGGCGTTTTCTCCATCACCTGCCTTGACATTATTCTTAGATTGCCACTTCTGTGAACTCGCAAATGCGCCACTAACTTCATTACAATCTTTTACGTAAACATCCGTTTCCATATCCAACAACTTCGATTTAATGGCGTCTGTTGTGATGGGAATTCCTGAATGCTCAATGGCCATAATCATAGGGGAATATTTTTCCGTCAATCCGGCTAGCAATAAACATCCGATCCACTTGTCACTGATGTCAAACCCGGTCCCACATAACCTCTGGCCGGTTTCTACCATTTGCGTTACATATGACGTCATAGAATTGCTGCTTTCCAGGCGAATAGAGATTAAATTCCGCAGTAAACTTATTCTTCTAGAAATACCTGCATCGTCGAATAGAGCCTTCAGCTTGTCCCACAGTTCTTTTGAGGTTGTCACATTCTTAATATGAACGAATAACGTCGNTTCTTTTGAGGTTGTCACATTCTTAATATGAACGAATAGCGTTGAGTCGATGGTCATGATCAGTTTAGCCTTGGTCTTCCCGTCATCTGTGGTTTATACACTTTTCCCGGTAACTAGTTTAATGCACTGCAGCATGCCCTCCAGGATTAGAAAATTCTCAGCTGCGAAAGTCCACTCACTGTAGTTTTCCTGACCCTTCAACTTAGGTACGTTGACTAGATAGTTCGATGCCATATTTACAGCTTACACGAATACAAATAGTATCACTACGAACTTCTATCACTGTTGTATACTGTCGCGAGAAATACAGTTTCTAACGTTTATTTGTACTGGAATTATGGGTCTGGGCCCATAACCTAAAATGAAACAACCATGCTAGTTACTGACTAGTGATCAAATGAATATATTTAAAGAACCAAAGAGTAAAACTAACTAGATGGCAGCAGTAGTTACTTATTATGATATTATAACAACAGTTACATGGACGCCCAAGAGGCGTGAGTTTGTGAGGAATGGAGGTTCTTAATAAAAATAAAAGAACCAAATTTGAATTTTAATTTATTCACACAGCTATTATTTGCAGCAGGGGTTCCCAAACTTAATCAGTTCACGGCGCACTTACAGGTTTAGTATATTGTCCCGGCGCCCTACTCAAAATGTGTGTACAATTACGTTAATCAGGCACAGAAATTAAAATAACTGTTTAGTATCCAAAACTAAACTTTAGTTAAACCTCACAATGTGAGGTTTGTCTGTGAGGATCACATATTTATTAAAGTAAGCACACAAGAATATATTAAAATTGATAGAAAAATATTAAAATACAGTAACAAATGGTGAGAACCATCAATGGCAAGTTACTCAATGTGGCGGGTGAGCTTGTTAATATTCACACTTTTTTTCAAATCGCGGAATAGGGCTTGATACTGCTACTCTCATTTCTTGCTCCACATTGATTTTCGAGCGATATTTGCTCTTCATTACAGCTACAGCTGAAAATCCAGTTTTGCATAAATAGGATGTTGCAAAGGGAATGAGGATCTTTACAGCTTATGAACTTAAAGTTGGATATTCATTTTTGATTGCTATTCAAAACTCAACTAAATAAGAACAAGCAAATTTCCTTTTCAGGCTATTGTCGCAAGAGAGCTCAATTAAACTCTCTTATTCTTGCAAATTGAATTCTGGTGGAGCTTGAGCACAGAATGGATCTTGAATCCACACAAATTTCTCAATATTATCTTCCCCAAAGTACTTTGCAAACCAATCAGTGAGATTTGAAAGGTGTTCCGTGAAAAGTGACAGCAAGTCTTGTGAAACGACATTATTAGAGGTCACGTATTTGTGCAATTCAGGGAAACAATTTTTACTACTATCCTCATTGATTTTTCTTATCCACAACTGCAGTTTTTTTTCTAAACACTGCAACCTTCTCCAAAAGTTTCAAGATGTGCATGTTGTTGCCTTGCAGAGACAGATTCAAGACATTCAGTTTGTCAAATATATCGCACAAATATACCAGTTTCAGCAGAAAGTCTGGTTCGGCAAAGTACCTGGAGTTTGCATGACCTTCCTCTTGAAGAAACGTGAGAACTTCTTGCCGTAACTTGAATACACGGGATAAGACGTTGCCACGTGAAAGCCATCGGGAACTGCAGTAGTAACGCAGGGCAGTGTGTTCAGCTCCCATGTCAATGCATAGTTTTTTTTTTTAAATCTGGCTTTCAGTGGCCTAGTTTTTACGTAGTTTACTAAGTCTACGACACATTCTAATACCAGGTTCAATTCAGAACTCATCGACCTCGATGCAAGTGCTTCCCTATGGATGATGCAATGGGTCCACATAGCATGCGGTGCTTTGCTGCGAACAAGCGCCTGTAATCCTCCATAGTGAACAGACATTGATCAAGCACCATCAGTACATACGCCGATGCACTTTTCCCAATCCAAATAATTTTCTGATATAAACTTGTTAAGCATCTCAAACAAATCTTGAGCCTTTGCACTTCCAATGATTCTTTTGCAGAACAGAAGGTTTTCAACAACAATATTATCATCCAGAAAGCATACATAACAAATAAGGTGTGCATCTTTGTTACTTTCAGTAGCCTCATCAAGTTGCAGACCAAATTCCTTGCCTTTCACTTTCTCTGTTAATTAATCATTGAGATTCTGAGCTATATGATGGATTCTTCGAATAAAAGTGTTGTTGGATAAAGGTACCTTTGAAAATAGTTTTCCCGCAGATTCTCCCACCATAATATTAACCATTTCAAGAGCAGCCGGTAGAATAAACTCTTCTGCGATGGTGTGAGGTTTTTTGCACTTTGCCACTCTGTATGCCACCTTGAAAGATGCTAGTAGTGCGTTGCTTGGTACTGAGGCATGTCTAGTAAACACACTTGCAATCTTGCAACTTACTACTAAACAAATTGTGAGATTTTTCAACTATGTTAGGGTGATTGGTCTCGAGATGTCGCTTTAACTTACTTGGGAGCATACCTTCGGGCGCTAAAACTTTCAAACAGAGCACACAATGCGGTCACTCTTCATTGTTTACTTCTACTGAAGTAAAGTAAAAATCTAAATAACTATCATCGTATTTACGATATTTCCGTTTCTTTGCTCCCCCGCCACTTGTCAACGCTTGATCACTCTCACTTGAATTGTTAAATTGCTTATTTCATAAAAACATTTCAATTTTGCGACACACTCAAACAAAGCAACCTCCTCTTACCTTGCCTGCGTATGTTTAGTACTGAAGCGCGGTGGTTGCGGACAGGCCTGTGTGGGGACTGCGGGGCAGGAGAAGGACGCCGATGTATGAACGTGAGCGCCAAACTGACACGACGCGATGTCATCTACTACCTACCGGCGAACACGGCGAGTGCGGCGAGCGCTGCATGCAGCACGAGTTGAATATTTTATTCTGTACCTACCCGCGAATAAAAGGAATTTTAGGTTGCAGAAAAGAGAAAACAGGAGAGCCTCGCAGCGCCCCTGTTTACGCTCCACGGCGCACACTTAGGGAACCGCTGATTTATGGCATTAAATTATCCTTTTTATTTCACAGTGAGTACAATATTTAGTGTCTATTTCAACTCTAATTAACGTCCTTTATGTCATCATTAACACACGTTCTGTTTGTCTGTTGCCATCATTTGTAATGTCTTTCACTCAAGCATCCAGTCCAATAGTCCCGCCTGCAGTCGTACTCTTCACTGCTCCAATGTTCACAGTCGCCGATTTTCCTCCTGCTGGTCACTTCTCTCACCGCGTGCTTCTCTTCTCGCTAGTCATCTATCGCTGAAACTCATCCATTCAACAACTGCTGGCTCGGAGGCACAACGTACTTTTAAAGCAGCTAGCCTTGACCTGGAAGGTCAGTCGCACCCCGAGTCTAGATGAGAGAAACAAGGTCAGTAATCCAGAGCATTCTTCAGATGTCTCAAAAACACCCGATACCCGAGGTTGGGAGCAGCACATGCCCTGATAGGCATAATAGGAATGCTTTGTAAACATTCCCTTCTGAAAAGCCACCGTGTCTCCGGTTGCAACTGCTAGCACATGCGTCCATAAATCATCTAACTACTCTGTTCTTCATTTACACTCGCACAAGCAGGGCAAAGTAGCAAGCACGTAACACTATTATATATGTGGTTACTCTCGTTTAAATTTTGACCTTTCTTTAAAGTGTACTCGTATGTGGGAATCATGCCAGACAATGGCGCTGGTCGGCAGGTTCTCTCGGGGATCTCCCGTTTCCTCCACCCTTGCATTCTGGCGCTACTCAATACTCACCTCACTTCACCCTCATCGGCTCTCAAGACATCAATGTTATGAGCCGCCCAAATCTCTCCACTTTTAAGTGTACTGCTGAAAATGAGCCAAAAATTATATTTTTTGAAACCCTACAGAAATTATTGCACATGTTTTCCCACGTGACGTGATGGTAGTGTTTTCTGTAATGCATCTGCTCATCATTCTCTCCCACTTTGCTTATACTGTTCCGCTAGGGGTGCCACCAACTACAACAGCTCCCTAAACCAAATTTATCTTTCATACAATGATATACTCCCTTCATGAGTACCTTGCGTTTCATGAACGCTGAGCGACACTTTGCACAAAAGACCACTGACACTTCTTAAAGATTAATATTATAGACAATATTCTCTGTAATAATGAAAAACTATTTTAATAGCCACTTCTTTTCTTTAAATGCACACCATAAATATCTAAAACAAACACTATAGTTGTCTTAAATAGCTGGAATAATGCATTAAAATGTCAACAATGCTCTGTAAGTTTTAGTTTCTTATTAATTGCAGGCATATTTTTGTCTCGTTTTTGAAAAGTCGCCTTTGTCCTCATTTGAAGTGTAAATCTTGAAGGCTGAATACTTTGCAGATTTAATTCATAATATAATATAGTTACATGGACATCTGAGGGGCGTATCTAAGTATGAGGGATGGAGGTCTTAATAAAAATATAGAAATAAATTTGATCTTCATTTATTCACACAGCTACTATCTACATCATTAAATTATCTGTCTCCACTATTACTCTCTTTATTTAACTGTGAGCGCAATATTTAATGTCTATTTCCACTCTAATTACCATCCTTCTAAAGTCTCCGGTTAAAGTCAATTAACTCATAATCTGTCTATCTGTTGCCTTGTAATGTCTTTCACTCGCGCATGCAGTCCAATAGTACAGCCTGCCAGTCACTCTCTTCACTGCTTGATACTCGCAGTTGCAGATTTCCCTTCCGCTGGTCACTTTTCTCGTTGCTCTTCTATCGTTCGGAACTCAGCCACTCATCCATTCAACAACTCCCAGCTCGGAGGCCTGTCACACTTTTATATTGTTCGTCCTGAACATCTGGAAGGTTCAATGCACCCTGAGTCACGCTGAGACAAACTAGGTCAGTAATCCAGAGCATTCTTCAGAAAAACCCTGAAATCCTATCCGCCAAAGGTAAGGAGCGGCGAGCCGCCAAAGGGTTATAGCGCCAGAATGCCTTCATAACTCAAAACACTGATAGGATTATCGCTTGTTTGTCATCATTCAAAACATTCCATTGTTTTGCTGCCCCGTCACTACTCTGCTCTTCTCTTCCACCTGCTCGCGCGGGGCGGACCAAGGTCAGCAGCACAGACCAGCGACACGTAACAATATGAAACACAAGACACAATATCTGTTGTTTTTCATTTATGTTCTGCACTCACAACCAAAAGCTTAGAGCACTGAGCAGACTGCTCAGCTTAGTTAACCTCCTTGCTCAGTTGCGGTACTTCATGCTTGTGCATGTACCCTCTTACTTAAGCACACACCTTTGTAAATCACTACCTTTCCTTTTTCGGCCACTCATTAATTAATACTTTTCTCTATCTGTGCCTTGCTTCCCGAATGAAACACTGCCTAGGAGTCAACAAATGGGGGGAAGGGAAGCAAAGAAATGGTACCATATTGGAGAAGGGAAGACCGGCAGGAAGTCAATGCATTCAAATTCCTTTGTATGTATGGGGGTCAAAGAGCAAATTATGAACAGTGGTTGATGTTCCATTAACCATTACGTTTATATGATGTGTTTGCACACGCTACGATTATACATTAGTGGAAACGTCTAGTAAACATTGTAAAATCCAAACAGGTTTCACAACACAAACTGTTTAGAATAGCAACCACACACAATAAGAGCCACTGTGGCCCCCCACGTGAACAATAAACAATAGATTGTTGGAGGTAGGTTTACATTCTTGAGGAGAATTGTCTATATCAATTAGTCATGATGGCATCTTTGCACTAGTAGGTAATTTAATCAGACGTCTTTACTATAGCCTAGTCATTCGTAGCCGACCAGCCATGGACTGTGTAATCTCTATTGACCTCCTCTTCACCCAGCAAGATACTACCAGCGGAGTTTCTTCCTGTCTGAGCTTAAATAATTCTGCAATTGTATTCTAGTAGAATGTGCTTCGGTAACGCCCATTTCCCAAAATCACTGTGGTGGCAGTTACCCTCCTCCTGTTCCACATCCTTACGCAATAATATTTCTCAGCTGTTACCACCAGTTTTACATGTTCAGACTGTTACCCTGTTGACTGTTAGGGCATCATGACACATGCATATCAAATTAGTTACATTGTTAATTACATGTAACAAGTAAATTAAAGTTTAAAAACAAAATGACATGATTCTGTCACTGTCACTCCATGGAAAAGCTAAGTAAAAAAGCATGCCCGTATTACCAATCAAATAGTTCAGCCTCTTACTTTTGAGAGTAGTGATAAATTTCTGAAAATTTCAAGATTTTTTCTCTGTGTACTACTGATACCCAATTATGGTCTGTCTCATATAAAAAGGCGAGATTCTGACAGTCAGTGAGTGGCAAATTGACGTATACGAAACAAACAAAGTGCCATTTACAAAATCCTGTATCAGCTGATGAGCGAACGAACAAAAGTTAATATTACGTTGGCTATTCTGGGTGCACTGCCGACGCACAATAGACAAACAGAAAATACGCTATAAGAAAGAGTTCCTGGATTAATTAATACATTTTATTTTACGTAGTCACAAAACAGTGCTTGTTAGTGTTACAAATCAAACTTCGTGATAAAGTAGTAATGTATAGGTGTTCAAAATGAAATGCACAATAAAATGATTCGTATCCAAATTAAAAGCCACTTCAAAACCTATTTCACGTCTCTAACCATGCTTTCCATACCTGCTGGATATTAATTCCAAAAGCATATAGAAATATTGCATAATATAGTTGATATATTTTTATAATTTAATGAAATATATTTTTAATTTGTGTCGTTCCGAGCCAGTAATAGAAGAACAGTCAACTTTAAAAAAAAAACGAGAACAAGAGGCAGGTGTGCTGCTAACTGTTGAGCAATACAAATGGCTCAAACCCATCCTGTCATGCCATGCGTGTCATCTAACCGCTCTTTCCCGAAGCATTACCAGCCGGAAAAGATTAGCTTTCGCGTGTGATATATAACAAATTTACGAACTGATACCAATAGTTTTATTTTTCCGCGAGCTCTGTATAATTTTTAAAGTAACATATTTTGTGTACAGCGAATGAGTAATAGTAATTTCTATTCGGCCGGTAATCGTTCGTCTACGTAAATTATACGCCATATTGTACTCCCGAAAACCTACTTTCTTGTTTCCCTGTTGTTACTATATTGTATTGATAAAATGAAGAAAGTGAGATACGGGTGAATAGTTTTAAAGCAATTCTTATGTTATTCCACGTCGCATATTTCCAACTCGAACTGTTTAGTATCAGTAACAGCAGAATTACTGCATTGCAATCAATATTCGTTGGTGAATTGTTGGCGAATAGAAGTAAGTTGTAAATCAAATTTCCCAAATTACTTTTAGTTTCAGTTATATTATATATGACGTCCAAAGTGTGATAATAGCTACAACTAACATCTCTCAAATGTTAACCCAAATTCGCTGTCTCGGATAAATTAAAAAAGTTGGCAAATATTTAATTTTATGCAAGGTTATAAATTTTTACTTTTATAACCTACAAATTTTTTTTACAGTTGTCAGTCTAAAATCTTAAAATTTGTTTAGCATTTCAGTACAATGGCAAGTGGATTAGCTGACAGTGTGTTGATATAATATACAGCCTCCACTTGACGCATCAGCTGACAGCGAAAGGATACATAAACAAAAAGTAAACATATTGGCGCTACTTTCGTCAAACTGTCAAAATCTGGCCAACTTACATGGGACAGAGCATATTCTGAAATTTATGGGAATTTTAGCCACTTCCCCTACCGAGAGCTTTATTTTTGTATTGTTTCTAATTTACAATTGAGCTCCCTAAAACACAATTTGTATATTTAGTTCCTCATTTACACCTGGAAAGTATAAAACAAATTGCTAAATGTTACCTCCATGGCTTGCCCCAAACTTACACTTTTTACAGATCTCAAGATCATAACTGCTAAAACAATGTTTAACTTGTGTTTCTCTCCTCCGGTTTATATTAATTTAATTATGACATCTAAAATGGTAATAAAATATTTTAATATAGTTAATAGGTTAGCCAGTGAGGGCTGATGCTTAGCCTCTGGTTTAATTCCCATCTTCCTTCTTGTCAGGATAGAACTGAAGGAGGTGAACACCACGAGAGTGGGTGGATGTGTGCGAGGTTCATACCCTGGTCATCTCTAGGAAGGGAAAGAGAGAAACAGACCTCAGATCAGAATCTCCCCTTGGTGTGGCTGGAGAAGAGTCCCTAGTTTTAAATTTAGTTGTGGTGAGAAACGTTGAAAACTTTTGCAACTGTCAGAACTGTGTTGGCTCGTGCCTTGCGTGAGAGCAGTGTTTTGTTTTCCAAGGTCCGCAGGTTTCCAGTGGCAGACTGCGAGTGGTGGTTGCTGTGTTGTCCAGGCCGCTACAAAAATTTTGGATCAGTAAAGATTTAGAATCTGTTAATGTTTTTGTAAGAATTGAGTTGTCATTTAAAAGCTTTTATGCATTAGACAATTTCATTGATGTTCTTTATATTGAAGGACAAAAAGAGTTCCATTCTCGAGAATTTCTAAAGCTTAGGGAGTACTCTCTCTCATATAACATGGCAAGATAATGACAGTCAGTGAGTGGCAACTTCACGTATACGAAACAAACAACGTGCCATTTGCAAAATCCTATATCAGCTGATGCATGAACGAATGAAAATTAATATTACGTTGGCTATTCTGAATGCACTGCCGACGCACATTAGACAAGCAGAAAATATGCGGATACGAAAGAGTTCCTAGATTAATTATAATTAATACATTTCATTTTGCATGGTCATAAAACCACTGTTAGTGTTACAAACTAAACTTTGTGTTAAAGTAGTAATGTATAAGTGTTCAAAATGAAATGCAAATTGAAATTGTTATTTTATGGTACATTTCAAATGGCAACACTGAGTTTCGTCACTACTCCATGGCGGACTCGAGACCACGGAGGGATGTCGGTTACTTATGTCAGTTAATTTGCTTATTAAATAAATCAGTGTATAACAAAGTGTTGTTTACTTTACTTCCATTATCCTAACATAGTAGCAGAGGTGCGTGGTTAGGAAGTGAACGAGTGAAATAGTTTAGTGAAAATTCCGAAAAAATAACAGTTTTGTTAACCATAATGGCGGCTAGAAATAGTGGCATAAACATTCCAATATTCGATGGAGTGGACTATTGTAATTGGAAATTACGAATCCTAAAGTTTTTACAGTATAAGAAGTGTAAGGACGTGGCAGTAAGTCCGAAAATGAAGACTGATGATGACAGGTGGGACGACAAGGATGTCCAGGCAACAAATTACATTTATAGTGCCATATCGAATAAACAGCTGGAATACATAGGAGAGCTCGATACAGCTTATGAGATTTTCAAAAAATTTGACGAGATGTATCTAAAAAAATCAACGGCGTTGCAGATAGTGTGCCAACATAATCTGGAAACTATCAAATTAAAAAATTACTCGGTTAGCTTATTCTTTGACAACTTTGAGAAAGCTACAAACAAACTAAAACAAGCAGGAGCAATAGTATCGGAGCAGGAAAAGCTAAATTATATGTTGAAGGGGCTACCAAGTTAATTACAGCCATATTGGTGATTTAATAGATGTTCTACCAGAGGGTGAGAGAACTGTGGACTATTTAAAAAGTAAAATAAAGTTAAAAAAGGCAGAGAATGCGAGTGACACATCAAATGTTTTTCGAGTGTAAGCCAGGTCATTAAATCAGAATAATTTAAATTATTTTGGCTGTGGAAAGCCAGGTCACTTTAGAAGAGATTGTCATTCCAGAAATGTAAACTGTGGACGTGGTTTTTCTAGTTACCATGGACATGGATTATCCAGTTACCGAGGACGAGGAAATTATCATCAAAGTAGTCATGAGAGTCAAGGTAATAGTTTTCATACTACCATTGCAAACAATACGTACACAACAAGTGAAAATGACAAG
>NQII01011456.1:17684-41235 GCA_002778355.1 Clitarchus hookeri
TTTTTTTTCCTTTTTGGTTTGTGTTTTCTGAAGTTCCTTTTGAGTTTTGTTTTCCATTCTGATGCTTGCTCTTTCTTCTTTAACTTTTTGTTTTTGTAACTTCTCTTCCTCTTTCTTTTGATGGCACTTCTGCCATGCCTAGGAGGTTATTGCAGATGGTATTTTCTCTTTTGGTTTTCTTTTCTTTGATTTTGAAAGCTGGGGATCTGGCCAAAATAAAGAATTTTTGAATGGTGAAGGGATATTTCCAGGTATGTTTGATTTTGGACTGGATGTATGCATTGCGGTTGGGTTTTTTGCGGTTACACGTTGAGTAGGAGTTCCAGCTCAGGGACCAGGATTAGAACTGGGGTAACTAAAAGGCTGGATCACTTTGTGACAAATTTTTGTTTCCAAAGCAGGTACATCGCTTTCTGTGTTATTTTCTATAACTTCACCCGTAGTTGATTGCATTTGTGACTGTAATAAAATATAATTTGTGGCTTCCTCTGAAACAGCTGTGCCACGCACTACCACTGGTTCATCTTTGTCAAAGTTGTCTTCATTACTGCACTTTTCCAACTGCTTTTTAGTATTTCTCCAAGTGGAAAAGTTATTTTTAATCTGACACCTTCCTCTTTCTATGCATGAGCCATGCCAAAAGTTTATCAATTCCAAATTTCCGCTCGCAGAAAGAGCAGACTTCGCAAAAAACAATTGGTTCACATATTTCATACCACTAATTTCTTGGATTATCAATATGTGTTGGTGTAATTGTATAGAATAATTATTTAAGTTTGAAATATGTGACCATAAATATTAATTTCACTCAACACATGTATCAAATAAATGTAGTTTTGAAATGAACCAATGGGTAGCACCTAAATGTAATGTAGTTTTGAAAGTAGGAAACAAAATTACAGTCTCTTGAAAATCATTTAGTAAAAATTCTAACTACAATGAAATTAGGAAAATACGGTTAGAACATGATAGCATGAAGTGTGTTATCCAATTATTTTGGAATCTTGATACCAAACATAACAAATGAAACAGCGTGGATGTAAAAAGCGTTGCAACCAAACAGCAGAAAGGTAATGCAGAAATATCTGCTTACATGTGAACAACAATAGGTTATCTCCACTCTGATTGGCGTGTGAATGAGGTGTTTATGGCAGTTGTTAATTTAAACCCATAGATGTATAAACTATTTTTGTTGTATCAATATTTTTCTACCAATACCAATTATAAGTTTAAAATAAACATAAATGGAAAAAAATTTTACCAAAACATGTAAATCAATACACTGCAGATTGATTTTTACAATCGTGTACCAAGAAGTTTCAAAAGTTATACAAATTCAGCTCAAGTGCTTTTATAAAAGGTTGTGTCATAATAGTCTTTAATTACATCACATACCTACTGAATTTTATTGCAACATGTTTAAGCACTTTGCATAATTTTTTTCTTGAATTTGTTTTTTTCTTGCACAATTTCTGATGAAATAATTACGTTTTAAGATTTTGTGTACACATAGCATTTTTATACTTTGTTTTACGCATTTTGTTGCTGTTCTCATAACTGGTTTGGTAATGGAGAAAAGTAGAAGAAATTTCTGAATCTAATTCAACTACACCATTGCCAAGAAACTTCAAAAACATTTTTGAAGTCAGTAGTTGATATTTTGATATTTTAGTGGTTATTTTTTAAATACTTTTTTGTTCAACGATTTCCCCGACATTCACAGCCCTCTCACTACGGCATCATTAGGATGTTGATCAAATACGAGGTTTCAAATTTTAAAAAATGCATTCACCTTCATAAGTTGCCAACAGATGACAGCACTATCTTACAATAGGCATGTATACTGCTCTCGCATGCCTTCACCCTGCGCTGGGAGGCTGTTTCATGTTGCCAGTATACCACGCAAATATTTCAGGAGGAACTGGCAGAGTACAATTTTTCGCAACATTGAGCTATTTGAAATGTAAAGGCAAAACAATACACTCTCGTATAGTTTTAATTGTGTAACTGCAAAAGCTGGTGGTGACTGACTGAATTCTGCTTTTCTGTTAGTCTCATTATAATCCAGTACATGCTACTGTACAGATAATATAGGTGTTGGAGACACTGTGTGCCGGAAGGACTTTGCAGTTCATATATTGTCACAAACCTCTGTTTTACTTCATTTCATATAAGTTGGCCAGATTCTGACAGTCAGTGAGTGGCAACTTAACGTATTCCAAACAAACAACGTACCATTTACAAAACCTGTATCAGCTGATGCATGAACAAACAAAAATTAATATTACGCTGGCTATTCTGAGTTCCTAGATTAATTAATACATTTTATTTTATGTGGTCATAAAATAGCGGTTTTATTAGTGTTAGAAACTAAACTTCGTGCTAAAGTAGAAATGTGTAGGTGTTCAAAATTAAAGGAACGATCTCTATCCTAACGAAATGCAAATTCAAAATCTTTTTTCACATCTTATCCACCTCTCTTCAACCCAGCTTTCCTTACGTGTTTGATATTAATTCCAAAAGCATACAGAAATATTGCATAATACTGTTGAATTATTTTTTTCTAATAATTTGAAGAAATATATATCAAATATGTGTTGTTCCGAGCTGGTAATAGAAGAACAGTCAACTTTACAAAGATGCTACCCCTTGAGAAAAACATGTTGGCAGACCACGTGCTGAAATTTTGTGTGCGCAATCTGTGGAATTCTTTTCGAAGCATTACAAGCCAGAAGAGAATAGCGTTCGTTTGCTTTATATAATACATTTACGAACAGATACCAATAGTTTTATTTTTCACGAGCTCTGCATAATTTTTAAAGTAACATATATTTTGTGTACAGCATTTACGAACGACCCTACACGCCCTCCAAACTCCGTTTCGAGGTCTCTCTCGCCACCCAAGTAGTTCAATTGCCGCACGAAGCAGCACCTCCTGGACGCGCTGACTCGTCGCATCAAAGCCTTCACTTGACGCACCAGCTGATGGTGAACGGATACATAAACGAAAAGTAAACATTGGCGCGGCGATAGTCAACCGTCAAGAATGTGGCCTTCATATATGAGATGGACTATAGTACTGACAAAGCACCTATAAGAATGAATGTGGCAATGAGTTGCAGTTATTACCTCAATTGTCTGGTACAACCGGAAACTTGCATTTATGTGGGCATATGCAGCTTGCGTACAGTATATGAAAAAATTTGGTTTTCATTTAAAGTTAACGTAGCTTCAATCCCAATTAATTGTGTGTGGCAGCACAATTATTAATGTTACAGAGTGCTGCCACAGTATTAGCATTCAGTACATGTATTTGATTAATCTGCCCCTTTCCGGCACCAAATCAGAGTTATTCCACCGACAGTTACCTCTTGTACGTCAGTTCGAGGGAAACCATTCTACAGGAATGGTTGTGTAATTATCATGCAATATAAAAACCTGTGCAAGACAGTCATTTTCATTTTAAAAAAAGCGTGGTGTTATAGAGTTCATAACGGCAGGTATCAGTCCAACGGAAATTCACAGAAGAAGGTAAGCAGTTTGTGGGGAATGTGTTGTCAGCACTGAGCATCTTTGGACCAAAATATGTACTGATCGTGAGGTGGAAACATCTGACTTGTATGACAAACAAAGAGGTGGATGGCATTTCGGCAACTGATGCGGAACTAGATCTCAACAGAATACAGCATCCTTCGTACAGACCAGACTTCGCACCCTGCGAATTTCGTATTTTCCCAAAACTGACAGAAGACCTTTGATGACATCACTATGTATCCAATGAAGAAATTGTGATGGCCGTCACAAACTGGTTAGTGACGAACACAGCATCAATCTCTTCCAAGACTGCTACATGAAACTTGTTCATCATTGAGAGAAGTGTCCCACCCAATCAAAATTTACGTTCATGGAGGCATTACGTTACATTCAGCCCTCATACACAAATGCACCTACAAAATGCTAGCAACTTATGTAGAACCTAAAAATAACCATTTTAAACATTTTGTTCAGTTTTCAGAAATATCAAAAATGAACAATTAGCCTACCAAATATTTCATCCACTGCAATGACTTATTTGGGCACACGAGGACTCCGCCTGGCTGGCGCATTAAGTGCATTGCAGAGTTCTGGTAGAAAACACTTGATTTAAAAATGGTTAGATAGTTATATTATTTTGTAGTGGTGTCTGTACACAAAAAGCATTTAAGAAAAATTTTGTTCCCAAAGACTCATTTCAACTGCAAGAAATATTTTTTTGGGGTGTGAAAATGGTTACACAGGTGTTTTCAGAATCAGTTTCAGCTTTTAAATTTTCCATACAGAAACTTTAAAATTTGTCTTCAAACACGCATCATACTTTTATCTTAATTAGCACACCTTAAAAACACAAAACCACCATTTACAGTTATGTTCAGGCAAGTCACCGAAGGAAATACAGTAATGCAGACCACTAGAGCGCCTCGCACATAGAGACAATGATGCAAGTAATGAACGAGCAAGAGTCGGCCTTATAAATGTCATGTGTATTGCAGGAGTCAAACACGCAGAATGTCTAGGCAGGCAGAACGCTGTAAACTTGGTTGATGGCAACAACGTTCCCCAGTTTCTTCTGAAGACACAATTTCTTGTAATGACTACACTCCCAATTAAAAGACAGCTAACACATAGGTGCCATTTCATTTTCATTTCTATCATAAAAATTACTATTAAATTATTGGTCTTATTTTGCCTATATTATCATTCACAACTTCAATTTTTGATCAGGCCTTACTAATTTTACGGTAAAAAAAAACTAACGGCGGGACTACACAGATTACCTGTTGGCTATAGACAAAGTAATTATACAAGATAAGAAATTAATAACCACCTAAACGTGAATGGCTAAAAAAGAATAGCCTATGAGATCCACTTAAATGTTTTGACCAGTCTGAAAGTTACAGACACACTTCCAGTGACTACTCTCCATCTCATATAACTTGGCAAGATCATGACAGTTACTGAGTGGCAACTTGACGTACAGGAAACAAACAACTTGCCATTTGCAAAATCCTGTATCAGCTGATGGAAGAATGGAAAAAAATTAATATTACGTTGGCTATTCAGAATGCACTGCCGACGCACAAGAGAAAAGCAGAAAATACGCGGAAAAGAAAGAGTTCCTAGATTTATTAATACATCTTATTTTACGTGGTAACAAAACAGCGGTTGTTAGTGTAACAAACTAAACTTCATGCTAAAGTAGTAATGTATAGGTGCTCAAAATGATATGCACATTAAAACGATCCGTATTCAAATGAAACACAACTTTAAACCTTGTCAATTCATTTCACGTATCCCCACTGTCCACCCATGACTTCCATGCATGCTTGGTAATTCCAAAAGCGTAGGGAAATATCGCAGTGTTTTGTTGAATTTTTTTATTCAAATAATTTAATTAAATATATTTCAAACTCATGTCGTTTTGTCCCAGTAATAGGATAAAAGTCACCTTTTAAAAAGACAGGATCAACAGGCAGGCCAATGTGCCGCTACTTGTTAATGCGCTCAGCTCACAACATGCCCTGCCATGGCATGGTGCGCCATCTATGCGCTGTCTCCCGAAGCACTACCAACCAGGAAAAAAAAGCTTTTTGTATAAAATTAATTTACAAACAGATACCAATGGTTTTATTCCCACGAATTATGGATAATTTTTTAAGTAACATGTGTTTCCGTGTACAGCGATTCTGATTACTAGTATTCTATTGGGCCAGTAATTGTTACGTCTACGTCCATTACACGCCATGTTGTTCTCATGTTGTTACTATACTGTATTAATAAAACTAAGTGGGACGCATGTGGGTAGTTGTTAAGCAATTCTTACGTTATTCCAAGCCACATATTTCCATTTCCAACTCAAGCTGTTTAGTATCAGTAATAGCAGAATTACTGCTTTACAATAGTCGTCGGTGAGTGTTGGTGAATGAAAGTGGGTTGTCAAGCAAGTTCTTTGAATTACTTTTATTTCCAGTCTTAACATATAAGCTGTAACATCCAAAGTTTGACAAAAGCTACAATTACCATCTTGCAAATGTTAACCCAAATTCGATGTCTGGAATAAATTAAAAACGTGAGCTTATATTTAATTTTTTGCAAGGTTTAACTATTTACTTTTATAACCTACGAATATTTCAAACAGATGTCAGTCTATAAATACCTCAATATTTGTTTAGCATTACAGTACAATGGCAAGTGGATTAACTGACAGTGTGTTGATAAATTATACAGCCTCCACTTGACGCACCAGCTGATTGTGAAAGGATACATAAACAAAAAGTAAGCATTTGGTGCTACTTTTGTCGAACTGTCAAAATCTTGCCAGAGGGTACAAAAATTTCTGCACTACCTTACACCATCAACAAAGAAAACTGAGGGAACAGAATGTTAAGTTTAAAAACAGCTAGCTGGGCTGTTACAGGATCTAGTGCAGGCAGTTGATAAGGGGAAGCAGGTTGATGCCTGCTCCATTGATTTTGAGAAGGTATTTGATAAGGTGCCCCATGGGACTTTGATGAAGAAAGTGTATGAGCTGATACCGGACAAGTGGGTAGTGGAATGGATTGGGGACTTCCACAGGGGGCGAAGACAGAGGGTGAAAGTGGGGGAGGCAATATCGAAGGAAGGTGAGGTTACGTCAGGGGTACCTCAGGGAAGCATGCTGGGCCCTTTGTTGTTTACCATAATGGTAAATGACATGGGTTTGGGGATTAGGATAAAAATAAGATTGTTTGCAGATGATTGTGTACTGTATGCAGTGGTGGGAGGGGGTAAAAACTTGCAGGCAGACATTGACAGGAAATGGTTGTGGACTATGGAGACTAAAATAAAGATAAATGTACAAAAAACTAAGGTAGTGAGGTTTACAAGGAAGAAGGTCATAAACAGGGACATGTACAGATGGGAGGAGCAAAAGGTAGAAGCAGCAGCAGAATATAAGTATCTAGGGATAGTATTGCAGGGAAACCTCTGATGGAAAAAACAGGTAGAGAGGATGGTTGCAAAGGGAACAAGGGCTTCGGGTATGTTGGGAAGGGTTCTGAAGGGAGTCAGCAGAGAGGTGAAGGAGAAGGCATATGGAGCAATGGTACGGCTTATGTTAGAATACACGGCAGCAGTATGGGATCCGTAGGTGGAGGTGAGCTAGCTAGAGAAGGTGCACAGAAGGGCAGCAAGATGGATGATGGGTAGGTGGAGAAGACAGGGGCAGGATGGTGAGGACAAAGGAAACTATAGGCCATCAGTAATGATGAAAGAAATGGGGTGAGGTTCGAAGGACAGGAGGAAAGTTGAAAGGCTGGTAAGGATGTAGAGGGTGGTGAATGAAGAGGGAGGGTGGGGAAGGTTATGCTGCCAGCTAAGTAAGGGGGTGTTTAGAGGGAGAGGAAACAAAAGTGAGAAGCTTCTGAGGGTGTGGAGGAGATAGGAACGGGGTAGATAGTCTATGATTGTGAGGTCTGCGAGGGAGTGGAATGTGTTGAGGGAAGAATCGGTATCTGTGAGGGGGGTTGCAAAGGTCAGGAGGGGCATGGAAGTGGAGTTTGGTCAGGTAGGGGAGAGAGAGAGAGAGAGAGCTCGCCACCGGGCAGTAGCCCAATTGCGGGTTGTTATAACTAAAAACCATAACCTACATTAACTAATGATATTAATCTTGCATTGCTATGTCAATGTGGCAATACTGAACATTCACAAGCAGTAGCATTGGGCTAAATTAGGATGATATTATCACTAATTTAAACAACAGTATGCATTTTAAAGTTAATAACAGAACACCCTTGTGAAACATTTTGTACCTTGAGAACACTGAAGCTATATACTAACTACAGTTCACAGTAATTCTCAAACTAATATCATGAACAAAAACGTAATCTGAACTGTGCGAATTAAAGCCATTTTTGCCAAATATGTACGTCATTAATTACTACGGGCTGCGAGCGAGCTGAAACTGAAAAAAGAATTCCCTGCAAGCAATTTGCTAAAATGATATAATTTAGTTCCATTTAAAAATAAAACTTCAAATTCCATCATTTTAATACAAACGCCTACTACATTGCGAACGTTTACCGNTTAGTTCCATTTAAAAATAAAACTTCAAATTCCATCATTTTAATACAAACGCCTACTACATTGCGAACGTTTACCGTTTACTACGAAAAGTTTCACAGAATGTTTAACGATTTAACAATTATTTCATATTTTGGAAAAGGTGTCTATCCTCTTCCAAATAAAGACAAAAATTGATACTTTAAACAATGAATACACTCACACCTCATCAGATATGTCTAAAAATCCTTATCACATGCAATATTTATCATGAATGGCTAACCAGGAAAGTAAAATTATTACTCACGGATATTAGCTCACTAATATCTCAGAAAATCGGCCAATACACACGATTTACACAGAAAAATCATTACTAACGACAACATATACATTGATCCGCAACTTTATTACGATCAGCCATGTTGCTAAAGCACTTCTCATCCCTTTGAAAAAACTTCATTGTTTTTCCTCTAGTATGAGAAAAAAGATTCTATGCCAAATAGTTTAGTTACCCGAAATTGCTTTAAATTACTTATTTAAAAAGATTAGTAATTCGTACAGCTGTCATAAAATTTTATAAATAAATATTCATAATTATTATNAAATTACTTATTTAAAAAGATTAGTAATTCGTACAGCTGTCATAAAATTTTATAAATAAATATTCATAATTATTATCAAATTCAGTTAAACTCCGCTATAAAAAAAATAGGTTAATCAATCGAATTAGTAGTTTTACTTACACTAGTTTAGCAATATTATTAATTCAATTTCGAAAAAATTTCCTTATTTAAACAAAAATATTTTTTTCTTCCAAAATTTCAAACAATAAATAGTTTGAAATGCCTAAATAAATATAATGACATTATACGTTCTATATAAAAGTATCCAAACACTGGAAATGTAACACATGCCATATCCCCTCTTCATAATATGTTCGTCTCGCAGCATTTTGTAGCTGCAATACATTCTCTACTGCTGTACAGTTACAACAAGGGAAATTTCCCAAAAGACGGGAAAATTTGGTAAATGGAGAGAAAATGGGATTTTTTTCTTAAAAACGGGTAAATTCTAATGAATTAAAGAAATACACAATATTAATTGTGTTGTCAAAAATTATTAATAATAATTGAGGAAACACCTTATTGCAAGCATATTGATGTGTGCTTTTTGTTAAAACACAAATTTTGTTCTCAAATACACGTATAACTTATAAACCTTTATATTGACCATGGCTGTTGGCGCCGCATCACATATCTCGCATTTTCAGATATTAATCAATGGATCCACCAGTGGTTGATACATGTAGTAAACTGGTTGAGGCATTTTTTGAACATCAGGTTGATTTTCAGCACTATTTTCGTCTGCTTCCAAATGCAAATTAATACCGCTACACACAAATTCTAAAATTTTAATTGCCCATTTATAAAGCTCGATGTAGGAATTAATTTAGTATATTTTGCAATACTTGAAAATTACGNTGTTCTCAAATACACTTATAACTTATAAACCTTTATATTGACCATGGCTGTTGGCGCCGCATCACATATCTCGCATTTTCAGATATTCATCAATGGATCCACCAGTGGTTGATACATGTAGTAAACTGGTTGAGGCATTTTTTGAACATCAGGTTGATTTTCAGCACTATTTTCGTCTGCTTCCAAATGCAAATTAATACCGCTACACACAAATTCTAAACCATTTCATTTTCATTTCTATCATAAAAATTACTATTAAATTATTGGTCTTATTTTGCCTATATTATCATTCACAACTTCAATTTTTGATCAGGCCTTACTAATTTTACGGTAAAAAAAAACTAACGGCGGGACTACACAGATTACCTGTTGGCTATAGACAAAGTAATTATACAAGATAAGAAATTAATAACCACCTAAACGTGAATGGCTAAAAAAGAATAGCCTATGAGATCCACTTAAATGTTTTGACCAGTCTGAAAGTTACAGACACACTTCCAGTGACTACTCTCCATCTCATATAACTTGGCAAGATCATGACAGTTACTGAGTGGCAACTTGACGTACAGGAAACAAACAACTTGCCATTTGCAAAATCCTGTATCAGCTGATGGAAGAATGGAAAAAAATTAATATTACGTTGGCTATTCAGAATGCACTGCCGACGCACAAGAGAAAAGCAGAAAATACGCGGAAAAGAAAGAGTTCCTAGATTTATTAATACATCTTATTTTACGTGGTAACAAAACAGCGGTTGTTAGTGTAACAAACTAAACTTCATGCTAAAGTAGTAATGTATAGGTGCTCAAAATGATATGCACATTAAAACGATCCGTATTCAAATGAAACACAACTTTAAACCTTGTCAATTCATTTCACGTATCCCCACTGTCCACCCATGACTTCCATACATGCTTGGTAATTCCAAAAGCGTAGGGAAATATCGCAGTGTTTTGTTGAATTTTTTTATTCAAATAATTTAATTAAATATATTTCAAACTCATGTCGTTTTGTCCCAGTAATAGGATAAAAGTCACCTTTTAAAAAGACAGGATCAACAGGCAGGCCAATGTGCCGCTACTTGTTAATGCGCTCAGCTCACAACATGCCCTGCCATGGCATGGTGCGCCATCTATGCGCTGTCTCCCGAAGCACTACCAACCAGGAAAAAAAAGCTTTTTGTATAAAATTAATTTACAAACAGATACCAATGGTTTTATTCCCACGAATTATGGATAATTTTTTAAGTAACATGTGTTTCCGTGTACAGCGATTCTGATTACTAGTATTCTATTGGGCCAGTAATTGTTACGTCTACGTCCATTACACGCCATGTTGTTCTCATGTTGTTACTATACTGTATTAATAAAACTAAGTGGGACGCATGTGGGTAGTTGTTAAGCAATTCTTACGTTATTCCAAGCCACATATTTCCATTTCCAACTCAAGCTGTTTAGTATCAGTAATAGCAGAATTACTGCTTTACAATAGTCGTCGGTGAGTGTTGGTGAATGAAAGTGGGTTGTCAAGCAAGTTCTTTGAATTACTTTTATTTCCAGTCTTAACATATAAGCTGTAACATCCAAAGTTTGACAAAAGCTACAATTACCATCTTGCAAATGTTAACCCAAATTCGATGTCTGGAATAAATTAAAAACGTGAGCTTATATTTAATTTTTTGCAAGGTTTAACTATTTACTTTTATAACCTACGAATATTTCAAACAGATGTCAGTCTATAAATACCTCAATATTTGTTTAGCATTACAGTACAATGGCAAGTGGATTAACTGACAGTGTGTTGATAAATTATACAGCCTCCACTTGACGCACCAGCTGATTGTGAAAGGATACATAAACGAAAAGTAAGCATTTGGTGCTACTTTTGTCGAACTGTCAAAATCTTGCCAGAGGGTACAAAAATTTCTGCACTACCTTACACCATCAACAAAGAAAACTGAGGGAACAGAATGTTAAGTTTAAAAACAGCTAGCTGGGCTGTTACAGGATCTAGTGCAGGCAGTTGATAAGGGGAAGCAGGTTGATGCCTGCTCCATTGATTTTGAGAAGGTATTTGATAAGGTGCCCCATGGGACTTTGATGAAGAAAGTGTATGAGCTGATACCGGACAAGTGGGTAGTGGAATGGATTGGGGACTTCCACAGGGGGCGAAGACAGAGGGTGAAAGTGGGGGAGGCAATATCGAAGGAAGGTGAGGTTACGTCAGGGGTACCTCAGGGAAGCATGCTGGGCCCTTTGTTGTTTACCATAATGGTAAATGACATGGGTTTGGGGATTAGGATAAAAATAAGATTGTTTGCAGATGATTGTGTACTGTATGCAGTGGTGGGAGGGGGTAAAAACTTGCAGGCAGACATTGACAGGAAATGGTTGTGGACTATGGAGACTAAAATAAAGATAAATGTACAAAAAACTAAGGTAGTGAGGTTTACAAGGAAGAAGGTCATAAACAGGGACATGTACAGATGGGAGGAGCAAAAGGTAGAAGCAGCAGCAGAATATAAGTATCTAGGGATAGTATTGCAGGGAAACCTCTGATGGAAAAAACAGGTAGAGAGGATGGTTGCAAAGGGAACAAGGGCTTCGGGTATGTTGGGAAGGGTTCTGAAGGGAGTCAGCAGAGAGGTGAAGGAGAAGGCATATGGAGCAATGGTACGGCTTATGTTAGAATACACGGCAGCAGTATGGGATCCGTAGGTGGAGGTGAGCTAGCTAGAGAAGGTGCACAGAAGGGCAGCAAGATGGATGATGGGTAGGTGGAGAAGACAGGGGCAGGATGGTGAGGACAAAGGAAACTATAGGCCATCAGTAATGATGAAAGAAATGGGGTGAGGTTCGAAGGACAGGAGGAAAGTTGAAAGGCTGGTAAGGATGTAGAGGGTGGTGAATGAAGAGGGAGGGTGGGGAAGGTTACGCTGCCAGCTAAGTAAGGGGGTGTTTAGAGGGAGAGGAAACAAAAGTGAGAAGCTTCTGAGGGTGTGGAGGAGATAGGAACGGGGTAGATAGTCTATGATTGTGAGGTCTGCGAGGGAGTGGAATGTGTTGAGGGAAGAATCGGTATCTGTGAGGGGGGTTGCAAAGGTCAGGAGGGGCATGGAAGTGGAGTTTGGTCAGGTAGGGGAGAGAGAGAGAGAGAGAGCTCGCCACCGGGCAGTAGCCCAATTGCGGGTTGTTATAACTAAAAACCATAACCTACATTAACTAATGATATTAATCTTGCATTGCTATGTCAATGTGGCAATACTGAACATTCACAAGCAGTAGCATTGGGCTAAATTAGGATGATATTATCACTAATTTAAACAACAGTATGCATTTTAAAGTTAATAACAGAACACCCTTGTGAAACATTTTGTACCTTGAGAACACTGAAGCTATATACTAACTACAGTTCACAGTAATTCTCAAACTAATATCATGAACAAAAACGTAATCTGAACTGTGCGAATTAAAGCCATTTTTGCCAAATATGTACGTCATTAATTACTACGGGCTGCGAGCGAGCTGAAACTGAAAAAAGAATTCCCTGCAAGCAATTTGCTAAAATGATATAACTTAGTTCCATTTAAAAATAAAACTTCAAATTCCATCATTTTAATACAAACGCCTACTACATTGCGAACGTTTACCGTTTACTACGAAAAGTTTCACAGAATGTTTAACGATTTAACAATTATTTCATATTTTGGAAAAGGTGTCTATCCTCTTCCAAATACAGACAAAAATTGATACTTTAAACAATGAATACACTCACACCTCATCAGATATGTCTAAAAATCCTTATCACATGCAATATTTATCATGAATGGCTAACCAGGAAAGTAAAATTATTACTCACGGATATTAGCTCACTAATATCTCAGAAAATCGGCCAATACACACGATTTACACAGAAAAATCATTACTAACGACAACATATACATTGATCCGCAACTTTATTACGATCAGCCATGTTGCTAAAGCACTTCTCATCCCTTTGAAAAAACTTCATTGTTTTTCCTCTAGTATGAGAAAAAAGATTCTATGCCAAATAGTTTAGTTACCCGAAATTGCTTTAAATTACTTATTTAAAAAGATTAGTAATTCGTACAGCTGTCATAAAATTTTATAAATAAATATTCATAATTATTATTATCAAATTCAGTTAAACTCCGCTATAAAAAAAAATAGGTTAATCAATCGAATTAGTAGTTTTACTTACACTAGTTTAGCAATATTATTAATTCAATTTCGAAAAAATTTCCTTATTTAAACAAAAATATTTTTTTCTTCCAAAATTTCAAACAATAAAAAGTTTGAAATGCCTAAATAAATATAATGACATTATACGTTCTATATAAAAGTATCCAAACACTGGAAATGTAACACATGCCATATCCCCTCTTCATAATATGTTCGTCTCGCAGCATTTTGTAGCTGCAATACATTCTCTACTGCTGTACAGTTACAACAAGGGAAATTTCCCAAAAGACGGGAAAATTTGGTAAATGGAGAGAAAATGGGATTTTTTTCTTAAAAACGGGTAAATTCTAATGAATTAAAGAAATACACAATATTAATTGTGTTGTCAAAAATTATTAATAATAATTGAGGAAACACCTTATTGCAAGCATATTGATGTGTGCTTTTTGTTAAAACACAAATTTTGTTCTCAAATACACGTATAACTTATAAACCTTTATATTGACCATGGCTGTTGGCGCCGCATCACATATCTCGCATTTTCAGATATTAATCAATGGATCCACCAGTGGTTGATACATGTAGTAAACTGGTTGAGGCATTTTTTTAAAACATCAGGTTGATTTTCAGCACTATTTTCGTCTGCTTCCAAATGCAAATTAATACCGCTACACACAAATTCTAAAATTTTAATTGCCCATTTATAAAGCTCGATGTAGGAATTAATTTAGTATATTTTGCAATACTTGAAAATTACGATATGACAGTGTGCTTATTTTTATTTTACAGAGATAGCGTTCAAAACTCATCAGTTGAGGTTTTCCTGCATATCCACCAGATCAATGGTGGGTCCAGGAAGAACTTCAAAGGAGGACACAAAGTTAAAATTAATATAATACATTACTGAAGATGCAACAAATTAACAAACCTCTAAACACGCCAGGTTTTCACTTTTAGCAGTTTCATCATGATCTCAAAGACATGACACAAAAAAATCCACAAAATATTGCATTCTTTTATTGCAGAAATTATGTATATATTATTTCTACCAGATCATTGTGTATTTTAACTAAACTTCTGAATGCTTAATGCAACTTATTCCTTATGTCTACCTGCCCCAGCCTTACAACTTGCATTTCATTTTGTAAATTCACTTTGTTCCCTTTATTGTTTTTTTTTTATGATCCGAATGTTTAAGGCCAACAACATCTGTAGTCGCTCACGTTTCATCAAAACAAAAAGAATACAACACAAACAAAAAAATGTGGTTTTATAATCGTATCCTGCAAACCAAATAATTTTACGGATTTTAAAACTCAAATTACTCATATAATTTCTCTTTTTAGTGTGATAGGTTCACGTTAGAATAACTGATGGTCACGGAGGGCCAACATTTTAAATTGAATGCCTGTTGTGATACATTAATTGCTTCCCTAAAAAATTTTGATTCTGTTCACTTTGATATTTGAATGACTGCTGCATGCTACTCATGAGTTCTGAAAAGGTCTATCAACAATTGTGGTATCCCAAACTGTGTCTTAGGACAACGAAATGCTGATTGGTGCACCTGATCCTTGGAGATCCTCTTGACTTCAGCACACTGCCCCAACCTCCCAGATTTCAGAAAACTGAAATTTTGTCCGAAGTTTTGTCCTAAGATGATAGAAAAAAAACTACCACAGATACTTTCGTGCGCATTCGTGAAATATTCACATTACCAAAAATTATCAAATGCTATTCAGTGCAGTCTGCGTTTGGTCTGAACTTTTAAAAATTAAGGGTTAACTTTTTATTAAGAGAGATAAAGTTCAAATAAAATTCTTGGATGTCAGTTGCCAAGCTTATTTAAACTAAAACAGTTAGGACCTATAATATAAAGATAAATAAATATTCAAATCACACATCTCGCAAACATTATATAATCAACCATTCAGAAATAAAAAAAATTTAAGGATTTATACATTATGTGCAGAATTTAAAGCGAGTACGATCTAACATTATATTTTGAAAGCTCTTTTTTAGACCATTTGTAGACCATATTCGGACTGTGGGAATGTAACGTCACTTGACGTCAAGATTCGGACACATCCACAGGTACGGCCGATTGTAGACAGGCCTTAAGTTAGCCACAAAAATGCTGTGTTTGTACATTAAAAACTGAATAATACACTAACTTAAAAACTATGATGTCATGCACTGCTATTTCCAAAATATTCACAAATTCTCAAGTATTCAATATAATATGCAACAGAAACAGTACATAATGTGTTACATCAGCAGAAAACACATCGCAGATGAGACGCACCTGCCACCTATTGAGCTGTTACAGCCCTTCTTGAACCACATTGGCACAGATAGCCTTGTGCCCCGATTCTACTGCACTTGGCTACATCCGTGACATCTCGTGTGCTTTTGACAAGTAAAATAATATACAGCAGAGTGGGCACATACTGTCTGTACCCCAAAGCTGTGAAGAAAAACGTCAACCTTACCTAAAATAAGAAAACACTATTCGTGCCTAGTATACAGAATTTAATGTTCAAATATGCTACATTTCACACTTACAATATGACAGAAATATCTATAAAAAAAAGATTTATTTGCTAGGGCGTGTTTCATTTTCATTTGGAGGGCACGTGCCCTGCCCCCATTGACAAGGGCTGCTTTCTGCACCAGATCCGCCGGGTATTCAGCCTGGTTGAACTGGTGTACCAATTAATTTAAGCAAAACTGTAATTTCAGAATGTCTGGTGTACATCGGTGGATGCACTGGTGAATATTCGAATAGAAGGATAGGAACTTTTCCATTGTCGCTGCATTCTTTTAGGGACCTCCCCACACTCTGTGTAATTCCCTGCAGATAACAGTTGACCCAATTATTCTTCAGTAGTCGGGCACAATGGCACTATAGCAGTGGGGATGTTTTCAAACAGTTAGGTTAGAATTTTTGATTTCTAAGTTGGTTTGTGCCTGTGATTACTTATGTTATACAAATGGAAGTTCTGTGCTAAATTAATATATGTTTAACGCGGTGCAGACTTTGGTAATTGTTCCATAATGCGTACCCTTATGATAAACCTATAGTAAAACCGCGAGTGTAGTATCGAGTATCCATTGGAGATAATTTACTATTAAATGTTAAAACCCGACTAACGTCTCTTTCCAGATTTCGCACTTATATACGCGGGTTGGTAACCTGTGGAGGTCTTGGAGTTTCCATAAATTGCCAACTTTCATCAGAACGAACAAAGCGAAAGAGACTTGCGCAACACTTGTGATTGCAAATTATTAAAAAAAATATTTTGCATGTGTGAAGAAGTTGTAAGCCCATGAAGGCCAGCTTGTTTTCCTCATCGGCATACTTTCATCATAACAAACAAAGCGAAAAAGCGTTGTGCAACAACAGGTATGTTGAAATTGTTTCCAGTTTTCCTCATTACATATACTACTGAGAAATGCAGTGTGGAAACATTGATGCATGACATATTAATTATAAACTCGTGATTACAATGCCAAGGCATTGGCGTGAAATGCATTGTTAATAAACGTGTCAAGGCCTTGGAGTTTCCATAAATTGCCAACTTTCATCAGAACGAACAAAGTGAAAGAGCATTGTGCATTACTTGTGATAACAAATTGTTTCCAGTTTTCCTCATTACATCTACTATTGATAAATGCAATAAAGTTTATAATTGCAACCAGAAGGCGATGTCGCGCAATAAATTGGAAGCGCAAGGGAGTCCCGATTCGTTACCCCTTATGTGAACCACGCCTCCACGAGTTCCTTGTACCCACTCTGATTGCTGTAGTGACAACTACACCAGCTACACTGGGCTGTGCCAACTGCATCAGGCCAAGAGTGTGTAGTGCAGGTATACAAGAACGGAACTTGCACCTTCTTGCTGACAAGGATTACACAACTCACGAGACCGACCTACTGATTTATTACAAGAGTTAACTCTTTTAATAAATAAGTAGGCAATACGAAACGGTGTTTACCACAAAGCCACAGCCGTTGGGTGCACTGGCAATTGGTAGTTGCGTCATCGCAGCTCGCATGGCTGAATAAGACGCAATGCACCACTAAGTGACACTAACTGGCTGGTAGGCCAAAGCTGAAGAGTTTAGTGCTAGCAGTGTTCAGAATTTTTATAAACATATTAAACACAATCACTACATTCACTGCTACATCCAGGAGTGTTTTTCATTGTATAAATGGCAATCAAGCTTGGCATTCCACACCCCTTTGCCCAGGAGGACTCGTCCATCCCCTTCAGGAGACCGCCACCTGGCATCGCTGTAGCCAGTGAAATTCAATGCATAATTGGAAGTGAAATTCAAACACTTTTAGGATGAAATGTAAGAACTTATTTAATGTTTATTTTAATAACAGATATTATGTTTTTCTAAAATATAGATTGCCTATAAAGGCCTCCAGCATTGTAAGGAATCATCTAGTGTGGTGACATTCCCCGTCCATTTCACAACTTTAGCATTAGTGTACATTTGTTAATAAATAGGGATGCCACAAAGTGTTTAATTTAATTTGTACAATTTTTCATCATTATAATCACATCACAGAGTGTAAATGTTATGTTTCATACATTCGCCGTTTGACTTCGGCTCTCGCCACTCGCGACGAAAGCAATAGCCACTCGACCAGTTCGTCTCAGCACTCGAAAAAGACCAGCGGCACGATGGCCCCCTCCGCGAGCGCCCTCAGAACCAACATGTAGGCTGCAGTCATTTTCACTACAATAGTTAATATGAGTCAGGCGGAACATTTGTGTTATTTTAATGTACTGAGGGGAGAGCCACCCGCACTATCACAGGAGAGTTCAACATAATCGCGTCTCAATCAAAAACCACGTGTTTTTCGCCATTTAAGTGCTGCGTCCATTATAGCCATCGACCGGACGACCCTCTTCATTAGCTCACCACTGAGTTATGGCCCCGGGCAATATAACATGAAACCAGCCCTGGGTAACCTCACGACAACGTAACACCCTTGCCGATATATATTCAACTTTTTGCAATGTAAAAAACAATCAATTAACCAAGCATAAAATAGTTGAGAAAAAAAACAACAAACACAGATCACATTTGAAGCTATATTGGGAATATCAACCGTTTTTAGTTTCGGGAATTTCCTATCAGAAGGAACCATGTTTGCAAGTCCTCGAGACTAATGCAATTGAGATTCCTATTATAGATTTAATTGTATTCTGTGTTGCAGTTGTTTGAAAAGTTTTAAAGTCCCTCGCTGTAACCCCTTGAAGGCCAGCTTGTTTTCCTCATTACCTGTACTACTGAGAAATGCAGTGTGGAGGCGTTGATGCGCGGTACATTCATTATAAGCCCGTAAAGGCTTTGGAGTTTCCATAAATTGCTCATTGTCTTGATTTTTTTTGCACTCATTGTTCGAGGACCAATGCTAACGCAACATTGCACAACTCATTTGGGCGGCTATTTGTTTTGGGTTTAAAGTGTGAGTTTGGTTGTTGTTTACTTCAGTTTAAAGTGTAAATGAGTAGTTGTTTTAATCAGTAAAACACATTTGAATTTAGCATTGTTGGGTACTAAATTTATTCTGGATACGCAATGGGAAATTTTTAGCAATGAGTCACTTTCCGCACCAGGATATGTCCTGGGAAACAAATGGGATAAGTTACCAATTGTTCCATTTTCAGTTTGGGTACACCACTGGAAACAATTGGGTGTTTGTCGAAATTTTTCCCAGAGGGAATTGGATACGTGGGTCGGAACAAATGAGGTGTGGTACGAATTTTCACCTGTCTGTTTGGATATGCAATCCCACCACTTTTCGATCCAGGTCGTTTTTTCACGTGGATGCGCATAGATAAACTTTTGGTCAAAACCCGGTAATTTCAGACAGGTTGGATATGCTGAGGAAAATTTTGCATCTTTTTTGGTCTTCTTCTTGCTGTAGTTGGATTCGAAATAGACGACATTTTAGGTGGGTCTTGTCGTATCATTGGATACGAAATGTAGTGTGTTTTCCGTGATTTGAATACGCAATACAGAATAATCACCTAAACTATTTGTGATAAATATGGTTTTTTTTTTTTCGTATTTTTTAAATTTGGTAAAAATAGGACTTTATTTCGCTGTTTGCACCCCCTCCCCCTTTTTACTCCTCATTTTCCCCACATAGCCTTGT
Source organism: Clitarchus hookeri (assembly GCA_002778355.1). Lineage (NCBI taxonomy): Eukaryota > Metazoa > Arthropoda > Insecta > Phasmatodea > Phasmatidae > Clitarchus > Clitarchus hookeri. The sequence goes on from NQII01011456.1 coordinate 37,625, forward strand.
GCACACATATGGAAGTTCGTGTTTAGTTTCAGTTATAAATTCACTGCCTTTATTAATTGTTGACTAGTGGCTCCTAGCAAGAAATAAGGTAATTTTTCTTGCCGGCATTAAATAATACTAGCAACAGTAGTCAAGAAATACCTGTTTTATAACATGTTCAAGACAATTCCCTGTGCCTTGGTGATGCTTAAAATAAAATACCAGATCTATAACAAATGTTATGGCTAAAATTTTATAAATCCAAGATGGTGGCTACTGATCCTTCTTAAGGTATCTGGCGACAATGAGTAGACCTGCGATGCCTCTGCTACTAACAGTGCAGACAATAGTAGGTCATGATTATAATACTCTTCCCATATTAGTTCTGAAATGAACAATAGTACCATACAAAATAAATTTTTAAAGGGTTTTTTCTCTGTATGTTTCCAAAAATTAGAAAACAACTTGTGTGTGTATCCCTCATTTCTAGTTAGCAACACTATACAAGCAGTAAATAGCTGTCAACAAACTGTTTCGTCTTCATCAGCTGGAATGCAAAAGAACATGTATCCTGATTTCAGAAAATGTGACGAAAGAACTGTTTCTTGAACATTGTTACCCTTTTATCAAAGTTTTATGACGTTTAAAGCGAACACTTTGNATGTGACGAAAGAACTGTTTCTTGAACATTGTTACCCTTTTATCAAAGTTTTATGACGTTTAAAGCGAACACTTTGATGAAGGATGTGAAAATGTAATGTATATCAGTAATAGTATCCAAACAGACATTAGAGCTTCATTTCACAACATTGTGTTTCAAGATATGATTGATGAAATTAAGAATAAGGTCACATTAATAGCTGGTGAAACTNTTCATTTCACAACATTGTGTTTCAAGATATGATTGATGAAATTAAGAATAAGGTCACATTAATAGCTGGTGAAACTGTCAAATTATGTCAAATAAAGATCCCGATTAATAGGTTAACCAGAATTTTCTTTATTTACATCTTAGATTATAAAGCAGTACCATCTCATTAACCTCGGCCATCACTAATACTATTCCAACATGGCTGTGGTCACATGATAGCCTACAGAGCTAATTAAAAGTATTACACTTCCATACTTGAAGACACAGCATGATACTTTAACCAACATTCAAATAGGAAGTACTAAAACAATTAGTAAATCGAGGAACCCTGAATTATATCTGTGACATTCCCCCTCGAATGACATTCCATTCAATATAATCTAAGTGTCATTCGTCAACAAAAACACAAACTATTTATCACACTAAGATCTTTTTAGAATAATGTCTCTGGAATGTTGAAAGATATCCTTACATAATGACTTGGTGAAAATGTCAGAGATATTTTCACCTGTAGGAACATATTTTACATCTAACACACCTTTTATGTACAGGTATTTAGTGAAATTATATATGATGTATTTGTGCTTTGCCCTTTTAGAGTTTTCTGAATTTTTTATGGGGGCTAAAGCACCAACATTATATATGTTAAACACTTCACTTCTGCATAACACAGGGTTCATTTCACTCACTATTCTAGCTACATATTCTGCCTCCATTGTAGATAAAGATACACAAGATTGCTTTCTGGAAAAACATGCAATTGGAATGCGATTGTACAAAGCTATAGACCCACTGACAAATTTTCTATCCATGCTGCCCCCCTCCCCTTCTCCCACCAGCATCAGAATAACCAACATGTCCACTAGATCCCCGTTAAAAGGTTAGGCTTAAATCTGGAGTACTCTTTAGATACCTTAAGATATGTTTTGCTGCCTTCCACAGCTCATATGTTGGCTTATCTAAATACCATGCAAGATATGAAACTGAAAAAGAAAGGTCAGGGCATCCTGTTACTGTTAAGTACATCAATTTACAAAACTGATTTATGTACGGAACTTTACTATTTACAGGGCTCTCCTTGCTGGTTTCTCCTACTTGCCATGTTTCCATTTTTCTGTGTGTCGTCAGCTCAATATTTATGGCTTCTCTCCATCCCTCATCTTGCACTGCTTCTTCGTAGGTCTGAGGCATTCCCTCTGCATTAAAGGCAAATGCAGTGTACCACTCATACTCCTGTAGTCTCAAAGGAAGTTTTGCACTTCTCCCACATGTTTGTTTATCTTCAGCGAGGTTATCTCTTTTATGAATCCCTTCTTCTTCCATTTCTTCTTCTTTCTCGCTTTTGTTTTATTCTTCTTCATTGACACATATTTCTTAGTCTCGGGTTAAGCCTGGAATGCAGATGACTTTATCGCCACTCTCGGTTGGCTGAAAAACAAAACTAATTTCATCAAATTTAACATCACATCCTGTAATTATTTCATCAATCTCGGGAATCCATAACCTATATCCTGTGCGGCCGTATCCTACCATTCTCCCTTCAGTAACACGAGTTTTCAATTTATCATCTGGCACAGACAATTTCTTTATCCACACACGAGATACAAAAGTTTTTAGCCTCGACATATAATTTTTCCCGATGCAAAGTTCAGCAGGTAACCTCCACTGAAAAGCAGATGAAGAACTTCTGTTTATCTGGTATGCTGCGGTACGTATGGCTTCACCTCATAAATATTTAGGCAAGAGAGTTTCTGCAAACATGCATGTCACTTTATTTAGCAGTGTCTGATTGAACCTTTCTCTGACACCATTGGACTCCTTCGTGTAAGGCAGTGTGTACTTCAGTCTTATCCCCTTTTGTTTACAAAATTTTTTCACTTGATGTGATGTTATTCGCCACCGAAATCTGTTATGATTCTTGAACACTTAATCCCATCAGCTTCTAATTGTCTCACATAGTTAATTAAGTTCTCTGATGCTTTACTTTTACTTTTTAACAGATACACCACTAAAAAATTGTGAGTAATCGTCAATTATTGTTTGGTAGTATTTCTCGCCTTCAAAGGTAGGGGTTTGTACTGGATACCCTATATAAAAATGGAGATATTCACGTTTTCTACTTGATCTGGGCAGTTTCAAGTCTTGAAAGGGTAATCCCTTTGACTCTCCTTCGTTGAATGCCCCACACTCTTCATTAGTGAATGGCAAACCCAATCTACGAAGGCATTCTTTTCCAGAGTGGCCTAACCTACAATGCCATAACAATTGATCAGCATTAAGGCATTCAGTTCCTAAAGGCAAATAAAATACCCTATAGGCTAACAAAATACCCTATAGGCAAAAAAAAAATACAGAAATATATCAATTGCCTACTTGTTTGTGTTTCAACTCAAAAAAAATTTTTTTATGTGATTATTTCGTATTGTGTATCCAAATCACCAAAAAAACACTATATTATGTATCCAATGATAACTAAAAACCACTCAAAAAGTCGTCGATTTCGTATCCAACCTAAGTCCTGAGAAGGCCAAAACAAATGCAAAATTTCTCCCTGTGTATCCAGCCTGCCTGTAATTACCTGGTTTTTTACCAAAAGTTTATTTGTGCGTATCCACATGAAAAACTACCTGAATTGAAAAGTGGTGGGTTTGCATATCCAAACCGACAGGTGGGAATTGTCACCAAGCCTCATTTGTTTCGATTCACGTATTCATTTTTCTTTTAAAAACATTTAGAACAATACCTAATTGTTTCCTGTGGC